>BGNK01003059.1:37134-80435 GCA_003297005.1 Symbiodinium sp. clade A Y106 | reverse complement strand
TATATAGAAATATGTCTAAAGATAAAAAATAATATATAGTATAGTATAATATGAGTAAAAACCCCGAGGATATGACAATGGATGAAATCAAAGAGCAACTCGCCATATACAGCAGATTGCATTACAACAAGCGCAGAAATGATGAAAAATATATGCAAAAGAAACGAGAATCTGCACTACGACACAATCAGAGAAAGAAGATCAAGGAGTATGAAGAAGCCAACAATATCAAACTGAACNTTACAACAAGCGCAGAAATGATGAAAAATATATGCAAAAGAAACGAGAATCTGCACTACGACACAATCAGAGAAAGAAGATCAAGGAGTATGAAGAAGCCAACAATATCAAACTGAACCTCGATGAGTTGACAGAAGAATTGCTGTCTGAAATAATGAATGCAAAAAAGCCTTTTAAAGCAAAGCGCGGCACACCCAAATATGATATGAGCAAGTTCAAGATCATAAAGCCGATGGATGNAAAAAGCCTTTTAAAGCAAAGCGCGGCACACCCAAATATGATATGAGCAAGTTCAAGATCATAAAGCCGATGGATGACGAATGATGATTTAATTTAATTATTAAATCATTATTTAAAGATTTGTCGGTATATTAAGGTAGCTTACGGTCATGGACAGGTATAAGAAGGGCAAAATTTACAAAATAGTTGATGTTGGGTTCAATAAATGCTACTACGGTTCTACAACAGAACCATTAAGTAAGCGTATGGAGAGACATAGAAAAAGTTATAAACAATTTCTGGAAACTGGAAAACTTGACACCACTGCACGAGTGCTGTTCGGTGAGTTTGGGGTTGATAACTGCAAAATATTGCTTGTTGAAGACTACCCGTGCGAGAACAAGGAGCAACTCTTAAGAAGAGAAGGAGAACACATAAAGAATAACGAGTGTGTAAATAAGCAAGTAGCAGGAAGAACACATAAGGAGTATCACGATGAATATAGCGAGTATTTCAAAAACAAACAGAAAGAATATTATAAAAACCATAGAGAAGATATCATTTCCAAAAATAAACAATACATAGAAGATCACAAAGAAGAAATTCAGAAGTATCGCAAACAGCGTTACGAAGCTAATAAGGGCACGATCTTGGCAAAACAGGCAAGACCCTTTACATGCGAGTGTGGCGCCACATGTGTCTGGAATGTTAGAGCAAGGCATTTCCGAAGTATGAAGCACCAACTATTTTTAGAGCAACAGAAACAAGATTGAAAAAGTTAAAATGTCATCTTTACTATAATGAGTAGTTCTAATAAAGATGATATAATTAGCAAGGTTTATTACGATAGAAGCGGTTTCGGTAGTAGAAGCCGGACTTTAGAAGAAGCGCGGGAGAAAGACAAAACCATCNGATGATATAATTAGCAAGGTTTATTACGATAGAAGCGGTTTCGGTAGTAGAAGCCGGACTTTAGAAGAAGCGCGGGAGAAAGACAAAACCATCACAATGTCTGATATTAACGAGTTTTTCAGGAAGAATGTTGATCAAAAGCGAAAGCCCGTCGGTTCAAACAGCTTTGTCGCCCCGCATTCAGCATATGAGTATCAGATGGATTTATTTTTTATCAACGACTTGAAAGATCAAAAATTTAGAGTAGGGATGTTAATGATTGATATATTTGATAAGTTTATGCATGTCGTGGCAATTAAAGGTAAGAAGGAAGAAGATTTAGCGAGTGGGATGATTGAATGCTTACATAAAATGGGGAAGAAGCCCAAACTAATTTATACCGACGATGAGGGAGCAATGAACAAGGAGGCAATACAAAAGTATTTACAGGAACAGAACATAGAACACTACAGAACTAGGGCACACGCAAATTTCAGCGAAAGGGCCATTAGGACGTTCAAAGATTTATTATATCGCCGTGTTGAGGCTGATGAGAAAAAGGGTAAAGATAAAATTCAATGGACAGACTATATTTTTGAAATATTATTAACATACAATAATAAAATGAAACATTCCGCTACTGGTTTCACCCCAAAGGATGCCAGAAAACCGAGCAACGAATTAAAAGTTAAACTGCACTTAAATATGAATGCTAAACGAAATCGGGTCTATCCCGAGGTTGTTGTCTCAGACCAAGTGAGAATTTTCAGAAAGAAGAAGCCGAATGAAAAAGAACGGGTAGGAAATTTCAGCAAGAATGTGTTTACTGTGGAAAAAGTTGATAAGAAGTTGGGACAGAGCTACTATTTTGTGGAAGGGGTGGATCGGGCTTATTTACGCTTTGAATTGTTAAAAGTCTAGTCCTTTAAACGCAGTACCCAAGTGGTCGGGTGTTTTGCAACTTGAATTGTACGTCTTTGGACGATGTGAAGCTTGAAGAGCAGTGTGCATTTTAGAACCCGGGTGGTGCTTATGCTATTGATTGGAAGCGCCCCTCTGCAGGCCCCTCTACGTCTTTGAGCTGCAATAGGCCTAAACGGTATGACTTTTCTAAACTTTGCATAAGCGCTCGTTGGTTGATAACAGCTATTTTGCATTGCACGTGGGAGCGGATCAATGTGTGAGTTGATTTGCATGTAGACCAAGTGTCAGGCTTTACACTGCCACGGTATTTCNTGCATAAGCGCTCGTTGGTTGATAACAGCTATTTTGCATTGCACGTGGGAGCGGATCAATGTGTGAGTTGATTTGCATGTAGACCAAGTGTCAGGCTTTACACTGCCACGGTATTTCGGTGTGTTGTTGCGCACTTGTTCTGATCTGTTTGCAGCTTTGTAGCACACGCAAGCGGCAGGTGAGAACGGTGTGTAGCCAGTTTATGCATAGCAAAAACACCAACAGCTGTAGCTTCGCGATGGTTCGGAGTCATCAATGGCCTCGTGTTGCGGGACTGGTGTGGTTCTGCATGGCTTGGCTGTTTCTGGCATCCTACAAGGGTTCCATTCCAGACCAGAGCTTTGCAATGGGTTCGAGCAGATGTGGTTTGCGACGGCGACGGACGCCTTGTCGCGCGGCTTCTTGGATATCAGTGCAAGACATCAAAGAAATCTATACAACAGAAGAGTTCGAAAAACAAGTGTACGCATCCCTCGACGGGGGAGATGACCTCCTGCGGCTGCCGTTCTACGAAATCCAAGCTACGGAAGATGATGTTCAGAAGGCAAAGGGTGCTTTCGAGAGCGGCTTCGCTACCCAACCTGGGTTCAATTGGAACACCGGCAGGAAAGGAAAACTCAAGAAAAAGGGGGTCCGTGGTGCTGCCCAGGCATCAAATCCCCAATGCGACCTGTACTTGAAGAAAGATGCTCCTCCAATGCACGTGGCAACCCTCTTCAGACACACATGCTTCAAGAATGTCAGCCTCTCTGGTGTCGCAAGCCGTTGGGAAGACCTCACTGCTTCAGTTGTTCTGGCGGAGATCGCGCAGACGCCTGCGAGTTTGCGAAACAAGCTATGGCAGCTCGAAAGAGCAATGCGCTTTGGTCCGCAGGAAATTCAACAGCCAGGTTGCTGCTTGGTGTGCATAAACGGAGAAGGTGCAGAGTTCGAGTTAGCCGCCAATCTTGCAGCAACGGGGCTGCAACAACTGGGTGGCGGCGCAAAACTGAATTCTGTTCCGGTTTTTGCGATATGGACCCCTTATAGAAACGTCTACGCATCGATCTTGGATCTGCGTAACAACATCGACGAGCTGAAGAATGACACTGCAAAGATCGATGCCAAGATCGANTCTGTTCCGGTTTTTGCGATATGGACCCCTTATAGAAACGTCTACGCATCGATCTTGGATCTGCGTAACAACATCGACGAGCTGAAGAATGACACTGCAAAGATCGATGCCAAGATCGATGCCAAGATCGACGAGACAAATGCCAAGATCGATGCCAAGATCGACGAGACAAATGCCAAGATCGATGCCAAGATCGACGAGACATGCCAAGATCGATGCCAAGATCGACGAGACAAATGCCAAGATCGATGCCAAGATCGACGAGACAAATGCCAAGATCGATGCCAAGATCGACGAGACAAATGCCAAGATCGACGAGCTCAAGACAGAAATTCAAACCATGCAGCAANAGACAAATGCCAAGATCGATGCCAAGATCGACGAGACAAATGCCAAGATCGACGAGCTCAAGACAGAAATTCAAACCATGCAGCAAGCGATCATTGCTGCTATCAGTAAAGGATAGGCAAAGCACAACCGTCCTCTCGACACTGGGACTTCTTTGTGCGAAAACAATTGCAATCGGTCGTCAGGTGTTATACTGTTTAGATACATCGACTCCATGAAGCCTGATTGCTCAATNTAGGCAAAGCACAACCGTCCTCTCGACACTGGGACTTCTTTGTGCGAAAACAATTGCAATCGGTCGTCAGGTGTTATACTGTTTAGATACATCGACTCCATGAAGCCTGATTGCTCAATTCAATCATATTGCACTGTCGCGAGCTTGATGTTCTGGAGCAACAACGTGGACCCCAATCCCTCTGCCAAATTCTAGAAGGAACCCCTCGCCCCTTTTGAGTAATAATGCCNTTGCTCAATTCAATCATATTGCACTGTCGCGAGCTTGATGTTCTGGAGCAACAACGTGGACCCCAATCCCTCTGCCAAATTCTAGAAGGAACCCCTCGCCCCTTTTGAGTAATAATGCCACCTTAGAGATAATAGATGGGGTAATGGTTATTCCTAAAATTGTATTGATAATGGGGTAGTAGTAGTGATATATCGGTGAAGTTTAGGGGGGANCCTCGCCCCTTTTGAGTAATAATGCCACCTTAGAGATAATAGATGGGGTAATGGTTATTCCTAAAATTGTATTGATAATGGGGTAGTAGTAGTGATATATCGGTGAAGTTTAGGGGGGAGTGTAGGAATGATCATCTAATGGGGGAAGTAGTAGTGATATATCGGTGAAATGTAGGGGGGACCATAGGGATAATCATCTAATGGGTTGACGGTGGCATTATTGCCCAAAAGGGGCGAAGGGNATCTAATGGGGGAAGTAGTAGTGATATATCGGTGAAATGTAGGGGGGACCATAGGGATAATCATCTAATGGGTTGACGGTGGCATTATTGCCCAAAAGGGGCGAAGGGGTCTCTGACTAAAATTAGGGTCCCTTTTGGGTCCCTATTATAATACGGCACCTCATATTTAGGGTACCCAAAAAGGGACCTTAATTTTGACAACTACCCAAGTCGTGGCTGTGGACATTGGCAGACGGTCCCATTATGGTGTATTATCAGAGTAAGCTGCTATGGTCTAGTCATATAGAACGAATTGCCGTAGGTCATTCTAGTATATCATTACATTTTATGTATGGCTATGATGATGATAACCATAATAATTGCTAGGTAAAAAGAGAGCTATAGTGTTATTATGACCATTACGATTACTGTCATCATCATCGTATGTAGTTGTAACAAGGAGCGTCCGAGAGGACTTAAACGTCATACATTTCTGTGAGGGAGCGCCTTTGGCCCAAAGGAGACTCGAGGAGAGTTCAGGGTCTAGGGCCCCGGTGAAGTCCTTGGTACTGACGGAGTCGGCTGAGTCTAAACGAGGGGAGGGGCCTCAATAATTAGAATAGAGTTTTGGGGCCCATTATGCTATACTTAAAATAGGGAACCCCCAAACCAGTATTGGTAATTTTCTAGGCCCCTTATTGTAGGCAGGTCGTCTTCTTTGTGCAGCCCTTTTATTGGCTTCCAGGTTTCAGCTTTTCTGTCAGCATCTCCTGATCCAGGTGCGGTTGAGCAGCGCTCTTGACAGAAACAGCTTTCCTGTCTAAGCCACAGAACCTCAGAGACTACACTCCCTCGCCCTAAAGCTTTCTAAATTGCACCTCATCTCCCTAAGCCCAAAGCCCAAAATTACAGACCCCCTTGTGGCTTAGACCAACCGAACCTTCCCTGTGCAGCGGAATGAGGCAAGCATCGCCATGAGACTCTTTGCATCGCCCATGGCAGATGACTCAGAGAGCAGGCCTATCGGGAATCTGCGGGCCTTAGGGGTTTCGGGGTGTGTTCTTCTCCAGGAATACGACAGCAGACCACAGACAGCAGAAATCGTTACGGATGAGTTGCGTAAGCTGAGAGCACATCGCGAAAGCGCAGCAGGAGAAGCGTTTTATGAAGATTGCCATGTAAGACGTAAAACGGTTGGAAGGCCTTTTCACGAGATGTCGCGTTGTAGAACGTGCACTTCACCAGACATTCTCGCAAGAGATAATGTTGAAGGTATTCCGTTCCTGAACTCCAAAATACCACACTCAGAGCGTGTGTTCTGTTCCGAGTCCGAACTTGTAGTAAGAGTAGCAGTAGTAGCATCAGTAGCAGCCACAGCAGCAGCAGCAGGAGCAGGAGCAGGAATAGCACTAGCAGACTAGCACTAGCACTAGCAGAGGTAGCAGTCGTAGTCGTCGTCGTCGTCGTAGTCGTAGTGGTGATGGTAGTGGAGCAGCAGGAGGACAAGGATGATGGACATGTAGGTAGTGCTGTTGGTGCTGGTGGCCTGCAGGCAGGAAAAGAGCTAATGTAGCTTTGATTCTGCTGCACTGCGACAAGTGGACAACAGCTCCGTGCCCTCTGGGCCTGTGTTCCCCTACTTGCTGAAAAGATCTCCTGTTGAACCTGCACTACCCCGATCTACCCAGGTGGGCGGCTCGTTGACACCCGAGGGTGCCCGGAACCTTTGCGCAGGACGAAGAGCTTCCAAATTCATGCTTCTTAGTTCAACGTACGCATTCACGCTTTGCATAGGTTTCAGGGCCTGAGGGTTCCAAGGCTTTGAGAAGTTTCGGAAATCCACTTCCTCTGCTAAGGGATGGTAGCGGCATCTTGGTTGCATTTGTGCAAGTAAGCAAGTGCTTCTTGTCTGTATGCATGTTTGCATGCATGCAAACATGTGGCAAGCATGCAAGTAAGGTAAGTGAATCAATGAACAAGCAGGCAAGCCAGCAAGCAATCACGCAAGCAGGCAAGCCAGCAAGCACGCCGGCCCGCCCGCCCGCCNCCGCCCTCCCGCCCGCCCTCCCGTCCGCCCGCCGGCATGCGAACACGCACGCGCGGATGTATAATGTAAAGTCTGTATCTTGGTATGTATGTAAACATCTGGACGCAATTAAATGTTCCCATTTGTTCACAAGTCGGTGGCTTATGTTTAGGCGGCTATTCAGAGCTGTATTAGACAATCGCAAAGCTAGGTTTACTCGTCTAACGTTTATGTTCAGGCCTTGTTTGATGGTAGGCTGTGATGTATGTCTGTCTGTCTGTCTGTCTGTCTGTCTAAAATTAAGTAAGTGTTTATGTATGCCGTATGTATGTGCGTATGTATAATTCATCTGGATATATACGTACATGCTTGCATAGGTACAAGGCATACATACATGCATACATGCATGCATACATACATACATGCATAGATGCATACACACCAGGCATGCTCCAAGCTTTCAGACTTTCTCCAACTCAAGACTTTCCAAGCGTTTCGGATGCTGGACAGCGTTCCGAGAATCGAACAACTGCCAAGGGTGCCCAGATAAGAGGCCTCTCTGCAGGGTTTGTTGTGAGCTGGGGTTAGCAAAGATGCTTGCAGCAGGGGCCATCGCAGCAGCATATCGTGCACATGCATATTCGTGGCATCGAGTGTGCGAGGACAATAGGCCCTAAATCAACCCTAAACCGCAAAAGAACTGCTCCTGGCAGGAAAGTACGACGATGGCTTTATCCGCATCGGGGAGCGGGCAGACCCCAATTCGCTGGCCACCTAGCGGGACGGTGTTGCATGCCGCGCCTTAGAAGTAGAAGTTCTGGTCTGTAGGTTGGGGTAGAGGGAAGGGGTTCGGATGGCAGACAAGAAGCAACAATGCCCGTGATGCACAAGCTGTTGTTGGTATTCTGACTGTGACGCTTAGTAGTATTCTTATTGTCCTGATGACGACGACAGCAACAACAACAACAGCAGCAACAACAGTAACAACGGCAACAGCACCAGCGGCAGCACCAGTATCAGCAACAGCGAACGCAACAGCTAAAGCAACAGCTACAACAACACTACCATCAACTGCAACAGCAACAGCAACTGCCGGGCTGTTATTCCCACGCCACCAATGCTTGTTAATTGCCCTCACTGCGAGAGCAGCGGCACGCACTCACCCGAGCACCTGCACCGCAGAACCCGAGGCCGGGTTTGGAAGGGCGCACAGCCTTGGTGCAGATGGTCATCGAAGGCGGAGTTGAGAGTTGCAGCTAAAATGGAATAGACGGGCTGTCATTGGGTTTCGAATTTGGAGTTGGGTTTTTTCGGACTGAGATATCCATGCTACTGTTAACACAATCACAACAAGCATAATTAGAGGAGGCTCGTCTTCTCTCCAAGTCGTTCACGACTTCCGAGAGACTTGAGTGCTTCTGCTTCGCAGGCTTTGAGAGAAGCAATGTGTCGGTGTTTCACGGCCAGCAGAGAGCAGTGCGGTTAGGACACGCCAGACAGAACTGGCTGCAAATGTTGTCTGGCATTGAGTCCCGCTCAGGTCTGGGCAGGACAAGGGGGATACGGACACTGCAAAGCCTTTGGGGTGTTATTGACAGATAGAAAAACGAATGCAGCAACTGATTGCATCGAGATTCCAAACCTGAGTCTTCTTAACCCTATGAGCCCTAAGCCCTTGTAACTTTGAGAACACTAAGCGAGCCAACTCGCCATAAGCCCAAGCCTCTACGCTACTCTAAGCTCCCGACAGGCCGCGTGGACGTGACCAAGAGCCTGCTGGCCGGGCGCGGCGGCCTCAGTTTAGTGTTTGTTTTAGTTGTTTGGGCTAGGAGGTGGATGGTGTATTTGTCTAGGCTTCAAGACCCTTTGGTCCAGGCTTCAGGGGCCTATACGTTCAGCCCAGCTGTCGAATTAATTGGAGTCCGTTGCGGTTCAGAGTTTAGGTGGCTGGTCCAAGAGGGTTTAGGGTCCGGGGCATTAGAGCTCATGCCTGCTGACACATCGGTTCGTCACAGATGGGATGTCTGCTTCGCTCTCATGGATGTTGTTTGTCACCAGCACTTCGTCCCTAAGGTACACCACCGAGGGTCTCTGAGCTCAGATCATGATCTGATCATGCCACCCCTATCCCCAAAATTCTGAATCCTAAAGCTGTTGATCCCAGAGTTGTGTTGCGAGGCGCAAGCCCCCACCAACGTGACTCCTCTGGCGCAACGCCGCTGCATCATGCGGCCTGTCAGGCCTGAAGGGACCCTGACCTCTTGAAACTTGGCCCATACTAGCCTTGTTTCAAGCCAACTACCTCTCACTGTCTGGTTACACTGGACTTCCATCCGATGTTCCGGTGGTTGGCGATTGAGAACTATAAGGTCTGTACCCTTAGCTGTTGGGAAGTTGTTTCTCCCGCGAAGCAGAAGATGTATACGGTCAATGTCATATCTTTGCCTGAGGCATTTGTTCTTTCTGACGCGATGATCGTTCGTATGGTTGTCGTTAGGTTAAAGTTCTCGCTGCTGCTGCTGCTGGATTTTCACTACCGTGGCTAACATTGGTGGCTTCCGGGCCTCTTGGTTTGCCCCCGCCCACTGCACAGTTGCAGCCGCAGACGGCGCGGGCGCTGATCCAAGCGGGAGCAGAGCCACTCGGGCCATCCAAAGTTCAGATTTGTATCCAAGTTACGTTGCTTACTTGCAAGTGTGCGTCAATCTAATTCTGGTTGTACGTGTATACATTCACACGACAGCATGTCATATGCATATACACACATTTACATGTACATGTATGTATGCATGTATGCATGTACATATTTATGTATGCACGCACGTAGGTATGTATGTACGCATGCATGCATGCATGCATGCATGCATGCATGTGTATGTATGCATGTATGTATCATGCATGTGTATGTATGCATGTATGTATGTACGTATGTATGTATGTACGCATGTATGTATGTATGTATGTATGTATGTACGTAGATAACACAGTGTATATACTTGTGTTTATATATATATATATATTGTATTTCTGAATACTGTCTACAACTATATACTACTTATATTTATACGTGTATGCATGCATTTCTTGATTGCATGAAGGCATGCAAGTATGGATGTGCGTATGCATGTCTTTATCTTTGAATATGGGTACGTAGGTATGTATGCACATGTGCAGGCATGTCTGCCTGCCTGCCTGCCTGCGTGCCTGCCTGCTTGCCTTTGCCTGGCTGGCCGGCCGGCTGTCTGTCTGCAGGGCTGTTATGTATGTATATATGCACGTATGTTTGTTTGTATGCATGCACGGCTACGTGTAGGATATTTTGAGTGGAGGTGTGCAGGATGGATTGGATGGAGCTGGATTGATGGATGGATAGCTCGACGGATGGATGGATGGATGGAGACAGACAGAAGGATAGGCACTATCCACACGCATTCACGGGCTATCTTTGTACCAGCCGATCGATCTATCGATGTATGTATCCATCTGTCTACCTACCTATGTATCTATCGAGCTATGTAAGTGTCTACCTATCTATCTAGCTATCTACCAATCTATGTATCTGTCTATCGGTCTATCTATCTATCATTATCTTTCTGTCACTATCTATCTATCTATCCATCCCAACCTGTCTTTACTTATCTACGTATCTACGTATCAGTATCTTTCTTTTATTGTCGACCTATCTATCTATCTATCTATCTGTCCATCTATGTATCTATCTAACTAGAGAGTTTGTTTGCATATCTTATATCTTCGAAGCCTTTCTCTTTCAAGGCTTGGTGTTTCATGTTCTGCTCGGGCATGGGGTTGGACCCGAGCAGAGGGCACACCCCAACTCTTCGATGAGAGTGTTGTGTTTACCTGAGAGTTGTACTAACAACTGATGATGATTAGCGGAGCGTGTTAGTTGTCCAGTCGACAGTGAACTCCGGCTCTCCAGCCTACGATTGAGGCTTCATGCGCTGGACCATGCAGGCACGCTGCTGACAATTCACCTATGACCTATGATGCCTGAGGATGTCAGGCCACTCAGTTCTTTCACTCTTGTGTTGTTGTGCTGTTTCGCCATGCCAGTAACAAGGCGCCTCGTCTTTTTGTCGCCGTCGGTGTCGCCGATTTTGACGATGAGGTGATTAAACTTTCGGGCAATATGTGCTGAATTAGATCCATCCTCTCTTTCTTGTGATACAGATTTTCTCTGACAGTGCGGAAGCAACCGGCAGCGACACCACCATCGCACCCCAGCTGGACTGGTTGCATCTCGTGCAAAGCCTACACTACCCCCATCTCCGCCCATGAGTTCAGGCGGCTGTTTGCTTCTACTGCTACTACGACTGCTGCTGGCTACTACGACGACTACTACTGCTACTACTGCTACTACTGCTACTACTACTACTACTGCTGCGACCATTGCGACCACTGCCACTGCTACTGCTATTGCTACCGCTACTGCTGCTGCTGTCATTGCGACGACCGCTATAGCTCTCAGACCTCCGCTGTTTGTACTAGCGAACAGAAGCCTGCGTGGAAGAGAGCCATAGACGAAAGGACAGCACCTCGCACTTTCCTTTCTCACATCGTCATGACATCATGGACCGCCTTATTTCTTTTTTAAATCTTCATCATGCCACCAAAATTCGTCGCCGTCGTCCCCGTGATCATGTCAAGGAGGACGCCATCCGGACAATTATCAAGGTCGTGTGCTTGTTCTTGTTATTGTTCTCTTCTTTGCAGTGGCAGCAATGTGCCATAGACAGATCCACGATTATTCGTGTATGACTGTGCATACGGTTATTCGCACGATCCTGCGTGATAGCGTTAGCATTATGAATGTCGTCAACCCCTTTGCTGTAATGACCTTTTGCATTGTTAGTTCTACGATCACGAAGGGTCTCATGGTCCCCGTTGTCATTCACCTTCCTTCGTTTGAATTTTCATGTTTCGGTGTGTGTGTGTGTGTGTGTTCAGCATGTGTTTTCGTTCTGTCCGTTCTAGATTCTCTTCTGTTGGTTATTACCCCCGTGCGCAGGGAGTCATGTTGATTCTTAGATACTTAGATCCTATTCTTACAGTCTCAGAGCCGTAGCCAGTCTCATGCAGCTTCTTTGCTTCGCTTCTCTGCCAATTTGTTCATCAGTGCTCCCCAAGCAGTTTCCTCTGAATACGGGGGTCATATCTTCAATCCGTCCTGAGCGGTCTGCTTGGCAGGATTTAGCCCTTGGATGCTGGTCGGCGAGAGCGCAGGTAGGGAAAAACCTAGCTTGGACCCAAGTGCAGTGTCTGCAGAGTTGGCAGGTTGTGCGGAGAGAGGTGGATCTGCCAAGGGTGAAGCTATAAGATCGACACGGAAGGTGTTTGCGAACTCTCAGGCTGCAAGGCTTCCAGTCTAGACTGTTCTGCGCCCTTCCGAGCCAGCATGGAATGCCACAGCTTGTGGACTGGCAACACCACAGTGTCATGACTCAGTTGGTACAACTACATGGACAGGAGAGAGAAGTGCCAGAAGCAACGTGCAAACGAATCCTGTCAGCAAGCATACCAGAGCCGTGAACGCGAAACCGCCTGCGGATGCAAAGGTGAGGTGCCTCCGGCGCAAAAGCCTCCGGCATCGCCAAAGGCAAAAACGGCCGTAGATCCGCTGCACGAGCTCATGGAGATGCTTGGCTCGGGAGTTAAGGCTTCATATATACTATACTTAGGCGTTCCTATATCGGTACTTAAAGGCATAAGTATATACTAAATAAGACTATATAGGGTTCAGGGCTTTAGGGCCTTGGGCTAGTGTTTCGGAGCAGGGGCTTTGGGGCTTTAGGGTTTTGGGGTTCGGGCGAAGGTTTCAGGGTCAAGGGAACTGAGGGGTTTCGGGCTTTGGGTTTAGTGACTGTAGCATCAGGCTTCGTGTAGTGAGTAGTAGTAGTCGTCGTCGTAGTGGTAGTGGCAGTGGCAGTGGCAGTGGTAGTGGTAGTAGTAGCAGTAGTAGCAGTACAGTAGTAGTAGTAGCAGCAGCAGCAGGAGCAGTAGGAGTAGGAGCAGGAGTAGGAGTAGCAGTAGCAGTAGCAGTGGCAGTAGTGGCGGCAGTGGTACTGTAGCAGCAGTAGCATGCTGTAGCAATAGCAGTAGCAAGAGCAGTTGCCGGTGATCTTGCTATTGTTCTTGTTATTGTTATTGCTCTTGTTTTATTGTACTCTTTATTTTTATTGTTTGCTTGTTCTTAGTTGATTGTTCTTGGTGTTTGTCTTATCTTGTTTTTGTGGTTGTTGTGATTGTTGTGGTTTCTGTGGTGCTTGTGGTTGTGGTAGTTGTGGCTGTGGTGGTTGTGGTTGTGGTTGTTGGTGATTGCTGTTGTTGTTGTTGGTGGTGGTGGTGGTGGTGGTTGTGGTGTTGCAGTTGCATTAGTAGGCACTAGTACTGGTACTACAAGTAGTAGTCGTCGTCGCGGTGGGTGCTGTTGTTGCTGCTGCTGCAGTGGTACGTGCAGTACGTACGACATCCATACGGCACCATGATTCGGCTTTTAGGGGTTTGTCGACGTTTGGCGCTCAATGTCAATGCCAAGATCCCGCAGTAAAGACATCTGCACTATGCTTGTTGCAAAAGATGAGGTTCGGTTTGACACTACGAAAGATGTACAGCAACCGATTACCTCTCGCAGCCTTTGATTTCCCAATTCCGCACTCTTCAAGCCCTGAAAGCCGACACGCAAATCCGCTGCAAGTTCATCCCAGGATGCTCCGGCCGAGGCGGGTGGAGAACCATCAAAATAAACACCTAGCAACCAAAACCGACAGCCGTAGATTTTCAACGTTCAGATGGCTCGGCATCAGCAAGGGAGTTAAAGCTGGGAACTTGTAAGATTCAGGTTTGATCAGCACAGACCCAGAGGTCACGGTGCTTTCCGTCGTTTAGTATATCGATGCAGACGCCTTTGTCTGTTGTTTTTGCAACCAGCATCAGGATCATGCGCGCTGCTCAATTTGAGCCTTGAATCTTGTCTCCCAGTCCTCCAGCTTTTGAGCACAAGCCGTGGAATTCCGGATGCTGGCCTCTTTGTAGTTCCAGCGCATGTCTGCGGATGAGGGTTTGAGCCCCGTGGCGGGCGATTCTGCAGAGGTCATAGCTTCCACCGGCCACTGAAGTTGTTTGCAGGAATAGTCCTGGTGCTGAGAAGAGCTATCTGCTATCTGCCAAACACGTAGTACAAGAAGTGTCACGGATCAAGACACATGAACGACCCTAGAACTTTTTTGACAGAGCAGTAGTAGTCCCCGCCGTCGTGGTACTTGTGGTAGCTGTAGGAGCTACGGAGTCTGAGTCTGTGCAGGTGGACGGCAGACGAGCTGATCGAGCTGGCAGAGGCTGGCAAAGTGCAGAGATGGCACAGCTTTTTGCTTCTCCAGACTCAGGGGGTTGGCTCATAGCTTGCAGTTGACTTCGAGCGGACCTTTTTGCAGTTTCGCTTGTTCGGTGACTGTGCCTCGAGAAGGAACGCTTGGTCGCACATGTCGCCCTAGAAACAAGCGACTGCCTTTAAGAGCTTCATGGAGAGCACGATCCGTGGATGCTGCTACGACATCCGATGAACACTTCAGTTCAGGTTCACCCCAGTGCCTATCTATCTCTCTACATATATATATATATCTTTGCAATACATACGTACGTACAGACATCAGGATTCATAATATACCGGAAGAACCGCTCACAGGTACCAGAAGTCGCAGCCCAAACTCTTCTTTCCCTACCCGCTTCTTCGACTCCGTCAAAAGCCCTTCAGGGGGAGCCCATGCAGCTTGTTCAGCTCCTGGAGTCTGCGAACAGCGTCGAGGCAACCAATTTTGCCACAGTTTCAGCTGAAACTTCGACTTCTCAGACTCGCTTTGTCAGCACTCGCTCTGTGGTGGATTACGTATTGCGGAAGGTTTCGGGTTTATCAGTTTTATTTCCAAAACATCATGGCCAGTAGAGGCAGCACGACCAGAATTCGCACCGTTGTGTGCTTCGACCAGGCCCTCCAGCGCGTTCTTCGCCTTCATGAGAGCTTCCTGGCTTGGTTCCGTGTAGTCCTTCTTGGTTTGGTGGATCAGCCGTCTGTCATCTACACAAGACAGCCGTACATGCTGAATCGAGGGTGCCGAGGGAGCAATAATGAAAAATGCAGTCTGCTCTTATTTCCCTGGCAAATCACGTCAAGTTGGACAGATGGTGCTAACTTAGTTGACTTAGTTAGTTGAGATGAGCATCCGCATGTTCACGACGCCGTGCGTTAGTTTGATGGAATCTCCGACGAGAAAGGTCTCGGGCTACTCTGCCCCTGTCTTGCTCAGCTTCGAGGAACACTATAGTAATGACCCTAAACCCTAAACCCTTTAAGCTTAGAGGGACCCAGCCAATGATTAGAGCCACTTTCTTCTCGGTTGCCGAGGCCTCTTCTTCAATCCTCGCATGGTGCTCACAGCCGCCAAGGAGGGTCGGATGCGTGATCCCCGGACTAGAAAGGCCGAGGTCCCTAGACCGTAAGCCCGTTGCAGCAGTGGTGCTATAGTGCGTATAGTATTAAAGTGTTGGGGCATGATCGTACTATAGTATCTAGTAGTAGAGCATTTTTGTTGTAATGTATAGCGGTGTAGTAGCAAAGTAAACTCTTAAACCCCAACCCCCCTACACCGTAAACGCTGTGTTGTGCTCGAAGCTGTTTTGTATCCTTGGCTGTTTGGGTGATTGAAACCAGCGGTCCGAGGACTACTCAGAAGGAGGCCTCAAACCCCGATCTCGCGTGCTGAGGGTGCGGAATCACCTGCTCCAACGGTTGGCAAAGGTGCTTATACAGATGCCAGGGGCTTGGCGAAGCTGTGCCATTGTGGATCCATCATCCTTCCTTGACTTACCTCCTCCGAATCTTCAGCCACGGTACATCTTTAATCTAGAAACCACAATGCATCAGAATAAACCCCAGGCCCCACAGATCCCATTCGATTTTCGTAGCATTTACTTTGCAGCTGAAAATTTCGCTGAATATGTAGGGGGGACTGGTCGGTCTAACATGCTGAATCCATGTTCGTGTTGACTTTGACTCTACGCATCGTTGGACTTGAGCTGCCATTCCAGACCGCATCTGTTCCAGGCTGACGACGGATTCCCTCCAAGGAGATATGAAGATCCTGGTCGAGACCTCGGACAGCAGCGGTCCTTTTGCGAAGAGAATCCCAGAGGAGTAGAGAGCAACGCTGCTGACAAACTGAGCACCAGACACCCCGTCATCGTTATTTCCAGCTTCATCATCATCGGCAGTAGCAGCTGCATGCCGAATCTGAATCATGACTACGGTCGCAAGGGCATCATCTCATCATAAGCAGCATCACCGGCAGTGCTCCGTACTGATCAAGAGATGCTGAGTTGGTGTCAATTTGAAAGTTCTCCTCTGAGATCTTGTTTTGCTTCGGCAAGCTTCGGTACATGCTGTGTCGTCACAGTACCCGGAGAGATAAAGGTTGAGTTTCGGTTTGTCCTCGCAGTACGAAATACGGTGCTGGGCTGGTCCATGTGTCGCAGAGCTTTCGGCGGCGGGGTTTCGAAATCCTCACTACCCCTGTGCAGGCGAAGTATCTTCTGAACGCCACCAAGGCCGCGTGCGTCTGCACCACGAGCTTGTTAGACGTTGACGGTCCACTGTTCTTTGGCAGAAAGCTGGATGTAGCTGACCGGTCTATCGTAGTGCAGGTCCGTTGAGCCTGGGTATCTTTACTTGCAACTACGAGTCCTGCAAAGTCCACCGTCAACAAAGACGACGTAGTCGTGCAGCAGGCATGGCATCAGGCATGCGAGTATCACTAGAAGACAGACTACAGACTATGGCGCAGTCCTCAGCATAAGCACTTCAACAGCATCCAGGTATCACGCCATGACTCCACTGTACCAAAGACAGCGCATTCCGAGTTCCTGCACCGAATCTCGCCAGGGGCCGGATAGCCGCTGCTACTGCGCACATGTTGCGGAAGATTGGCCGGACGAGGAGCTCCCTTGCTGACTTTGTTGTTGCTCCTATCGTCGGGGCACCGCCGCTAGCACGGCTAGGACAAGACACTTCTCGAGCTGCTGCGGCTACCACTGCCACTGCCGGTACAACTACCACTGCGACTGCCTACGACGATGACTACTGCTACTACTGCTACTACCCCTGCCCCTCTGCCCTGTGCCAGTTCCTGTGCCCCTGTGCCCATGCCCTGGCTCCCGCTCCTCCTGCTGGTCCTGCTGCTGCTGCTGCTACCACTGCTGCTGCGACGGCGACGGTGAAGACGACGAGGACGACCACAACAGCAACAACTACAACCACAACGACAACGACCAGGACCACGACGACGACAACAACAGCAGCAACAACAACCACAACTACCGCCGCCACCGCCACCGCCACAGCCACCACGACTAGTACCATAACGAAGGCTGCGATTTCCCATGACCATGCTGCATATTGTTGCTGTGTTGTCTCTGATAGGCACCCTAACTTCCTTCGCCATCATGAGGGTTTGAGGGTCGAAAGTTAGGCCTGTGAAGCTGAGAGCTCTCGCGTAGGACAACCGCGAAGCCTATCGCAGCGAGCTCATGGATGCCGTGAAGAGGCCCAGGGCGGCAGCCGGAGGATGGGTCGGAGTATTCTAAGGTTGTACGTACAAAGTCATATCCACATAATATTGCAATATATTTACACCTAGCATATATGTGCATGTGTGTGTGTGAACGTACACGTACATATAAGCATCTATGTCTATGTAGACAGATACAGTTCTTTCTTTGTTTGCTAATATTTGTTTGTTCATTAGTCTTGTGTATATGTGGTCTTGCGATACATCGGTCGATGTGTCTATCTCTGCAGAGATACCCTCATGTGCACATTGCCAGGTAAGGAGAGTCATAGTGATGAATGTCAGTATTATTGTACGTGTTCCCCCTTCCCGCTGAAGCAAGCAGAAGCTGCGGTTCTTGCAGACCGCAGCCTGGTCATTTTGGGTGCAAGATGCTCATGTTTTGTGTTGAGAAATCAACTTAAGTGTCTCTATACCTGCATGGGTTGCAGCAGCCAGGTACCATGGCTACGTCCCTGATTTTTCTCGCCTATGCTGGGTTGATGTTGTCTTTTCCGTCGTTGTGTGCTGAGTAGAAAAAGGTACGCTCCTGTCGTTTCATTCCCATCGTGTTTTTTCCCATTCGATACTCTGCTTCTCGGGTTTCTCTTCCGTCTTTGCGAGGCAGCTCGATCTCTTCGGGGCCGAGTGCGCCACGCAAGCTTCTCAGAAGCTACGGGACAAGCTTGGCCCCACCGCTGGCACCGGGTCCAAGACCATTTGAGCTTTGATGCTGATATCCAATTCGGACTGAAGCGGTGTGTGAGGATGTCAGCTGCATCCTTCTGGACGGGAAGTGAACTGTACTTTGTTTTTCAGATGTCGGAACAGAGCCCCATGGGTCTTGCATTCCCACGCCGGACCCCATTTCAACAATCTTCATGGAGGAGGAGTCGGCTCACTTGGAAGACCCATTTGGAATACCTGATTCAAGTTTTGGGAAGTTGGGAAAGCTCCTCCAAGGCTGCGGCAGCAGATTACCGCAGCTGCGACGAAGGCGGAGGGAGAGGCTGCAGATGAAAACAGCCCGTGCCCGAGGTAGCGAGGGGTAGCTCTTGCTTGAAGGCTGCGTTCATGCATGTCAGGTTTTTTGCCGTCAAGCGTTTTTGAGATCCACATAGCTCGCTCCTTCTGCAGCTTTTTTCTTTTAGTATCGGCATGTCGGCATGTTAGCGTCTTGAGTCTGTGCCTTTTGGTAACATGTTGTGCAGAGGCTCGTCCCGTCCTATCTTAGGGAGCCGGAAACTCTCAGCTGGAGTCGTTCCCCTCGTGTAGACAGAAGCAGCACCCCCATCGTCCCTTCTGAATTCTGCTCATCGGAGTCATTACCAGCAACCCAAAGGGGCAGCATCCCATCCCAGAGGGTGAAAAAGCCACGAGCTCCCAAGGTCTTGCCTGCGCTGCGCTGCTCAGGCCTAGCTGGGGTAAGTCTTGGAGGAAGGTGCTCACAACCCCAAAGATCCACTTTAGACCTGGACTTAATAGCGGCTTCCTCGGAATTTACCCTATCAAGCAGACTTGAGAGAATGTTCGCGCAAAGCTCTGCGATGGATGTGCGATGTTGCTGGGGCATGGGTTCACCCTCAACCTTAACCCTTGCAGATTACCTCCAAAGCCGATGTCTTCGGATCACAAGCCAGTTTTGGTCGGTAGAAAAGCGCGCGCAGCTCCTGCCTCCGACAGAGGTTGGACAACGACTCCGTGATCATCCCGGAGGCGAGGCTTTGTCCATCTTGGCTTGATGAACACGCGGGAGATCGGACATGATGCTTGCTTTCTGCTTACTCTTTCTCGGGTTGAACTATTGCGGCTGTTAGTGCTGCCACCTATTGCTTGACAGTTGTGCAAGCGACTGTTCGCTTTGAGCCCATTTTCTAGAGATTGTCAGAAGTTGTCATGATTCGGATTGGGAGTCTTGGCAGAAGACTGGCACAAATTGGTGGTAATGGCAGCAATCGCAGTCGTGGTATTAGGAATAGTCGGGATAGCAGTACCAGTTTGGCGGCAGTTAGCAGCATTGGACGCCAGCCATGTTGCCAACAGCAATATTGCTGACTATCGTATGAGCGAGGGCAGGGGCATCGTGATCTGGCAATGCAGGCTTATGGTGCTTCAATGCTTTCAATCGCTTCTTGCTTCACCATCCCCACAAAACCTAGCTGCAGTCGCAGCGGTAGCAGCATCTTTGCTGACATTCATGCTTGCAAACGGTGACCTGTTCGAGTGGCGATGTATGGAGCCAAAATCACACATGCAACCTCTAGCCCTTACTACTTGTATCGTGCTTTCCCGCGCCCCATCATCTTGATATCAGGACTAGCACTGCTGATGTACGCAAAGAACCTAGGTCCACCTCTTACTATAACTCCATCGGATTCCGAAAACCTTCGACCCCCAAACCCCAAGCTCCCAAACACCCGAAATGCTACTTCCAGGAGTGGCGCGAAGACCCCTACTGGGAGGCCGGCCTCCTTCATGCCGAAGCCGGAGAGTCTCAAGCTTTACTCTGCACAAAATTGTGTTCCTTTTCTGGAGAAAGAGCTACTGCACAAGCTTTACTCTATAAGTGTCTACTGCGCAAAATTTTGTTCCCGAAAAGTCTTCTGCCATTCCGTGGAAGTGTGACCGCACTGCGAGGCCGTCCAGGAGCGCCAGGTACTTCGATTCGATCCATCCTGGGCGCTGGAGATCACCGATGGCCAGGGGGAGTTGGGAGGGTTTAGGGCTTTGAGTTTGGGGCGGTTTGGGGTGATGAGGAAGGTGAGGGATTTTGTGTGTGCTTTAGCCGGTGATATGTGATACTCGTGGCTTCTCTTCGTTTCCTGGTTCCAGGTAGGCTCAGTCTTCAAGCCTTAGCTGAATCTGAACCCTAAAACCCAGAACCTAAACCCCCGCAACCCCTGTAACCCCAAACCCTCATCCTAAAGCATCCAACAGCTGGCAAGCGCACGCCTGAGCTGTGAACCGAGCACCGCAAATCTGAAGCTCCGGTACCGGCGTCTCAAGTGCTTCTTATGGCACAATACATGCAGGCGCAATCGCATATGATATGCCACGCATATGTAAACAGACAGATAAACAGACAGACAAACAGACAGATGGAAAGTTAGGTCTTGTAACCTAATCTATTTACCTACTCATAGTCAACGGGCACTAAGATGGTAGATCTGTTTATCCAGTCCTCTCTGTGTAGTTGCAGGTGCAAGCTGCTGCATGCAGCTGCTTCGGCTGGGCGTTCCAGGCAACCAGGAGAACCCGTTCAACCCCTTCGGATCAGTCGGGTTCGGGTTGGGGGTTTTCGGGGGCGCCCTGCTAACCCAGTGATAGCGTTTCCTGAACCCTACAGTAACGTCTTGAGCTGAGAATAGCTTGAAAGTTTAGCATATCTTTTCATTTGGGCATTAGGAGACATCCTCTTGGACGGAGGAGCTGGCTCGAAGCCTGAAGTCTTCTTCGGGTAGCTGTGCCGTGACGAGCCTCGCAGCGTGCGCCACTTCGAGCCGTTTGCTTTTATTTTTACCATGCGGCTGGTGGTGGTGACGACGATGATTGCCAGTCCCGTTCTTCAATGTTCTTCACTCCTTTCGGTGGTCAGTGTATTTCGACTACAATGGTGCCTAGCAGTGCTGCTGCAGGATCTTCGCCTACTTCGAATTACACAGGCATGTGTGCTGTTGTATGCCTTCCTTCATGCCATACTCGCCATACTTTTATCTGTCGCTCGCCAGGACGAGGGACATGATGATAGATTGAATCCCCTATGGATGGGTCTTAGTGTACTCAGCTCGCCAGGTACTCCGAGCTGCGCCAGGTGCTGCACGCCAAGATGCAGGACTGAGAGTTTCGCCGTGGCGTCATGTAGGCTTCAAGTGATGAGAGATCCAGTATGTAGAGCTTGAATGAGCACTCTTGTATGCACGTACTTATACACAAAACATATGTGCATGTCCAAGTGCACACATGTATTGACGAAGGCATGTCTGTATGTCTTCCAGGTTGCTGCCAGTGAATGGGAACTGTTGTAGCATGGCATCCCGATCCTTCCCGCAGTGCTTTTTCGAGAACCTTCTCGTCGGCGATGTTGCAGACTAAGGGTCTCCAAACCCCAACGACCAGTACACCAGCCCCTTACCCTAAACCCGGCTACCCTAAACACTGTAACCTATGGGGTAAATCTGATACCCCAAGCCCAAAAATGTTCGCCTCTAAGTCTAATTACCCTGTATAAACCCTAAGTCCAATTACCCGAAACCCAAGTTCGAGTTTCCTCTCCTGGAGCTTTGTCCGACTGATTCTGGCTCCCAGCAGTTCCATGGTTAACAGGTGAAGCGCAAGCCTCCACCTGAGGGGGGGGTTGTTCCGATTGATCTTCCCTGAGGAGTAGTAGTAGTAGTAGTAGCAGCAGTAGCAGTAGTAGTAGTAGTCGTAGTCGAAGTAGCAGCAGTAGCAGTATATGCCTGCCAGATGGTTTTGGTTCCGATGTATTTTTGCTCAGGCACCCCACAATCCCTGAACCCTCCATTTCCATAGTTTCATCTTGAAGAACCCCCCCTTTGCGTGACTCTTCCGGCCAAGATGCTCCACATCTGGCAGGTTTCAGGGGAAGAGTTGCTTGGCGGAGCAGTGCTACGATAGGGGCCTAAATAATTACCAGTACTATTTTGGGGGTTTCTCATTATTATGATTATAGTAGTAATATACCCCCACACCCCATTTTGATTAATCTAAGAGCCTGAATAGTTAGAAGAGGTTTCGAAATTCGGGGTGTAATGCAACATGAAAGGGACCCCAAAGGGAATACTGTTAATTTTTCAGAACTTGGCCAACTGAGGTTGGCGACCATACCTGCGCAGCAGCTAAGCAGCGTGAAGGCCTTCGAATAGCGAAGCACCAAGCAGAAGTCGGTTGCAGTTTGGGGTGTGGGGTATAGAGTTTAGGATTCAGGGGTTGAGGGCTTTAGGAACTTTAGGGTAGAGAGTTTTGCTTGGCTTTAGGGATTTACTTTAGGATATAGACTTTAGGATTCGGGGGTTTAGGGTGTAGGGTTTATGGGCTTACGTGGTGGCGATAAGGCGGATCTCGACTAGAAGCACCATACTAAGGTCATCTTTCATAATCCGAATGCTAGTCCTGACGACAGTTCTTCCTGAAACTTAAACCCTCATGCCTTTACTCCTGAAAGCCTCTCAAATCCGAAAACACCCCAGGGCAAGTTGGAGATGACTTTGGCTGTAGGGATAGTGTTGCGGATTGACGGTGATTCTGCATTTCGGGTTCAGGTTTTGCGTAATTGGGATTCCTCATGCTCGAGAGTCTTCAGAGGCCTGTGCTTGGAAAGATGCTTCAGGGTAAATCTTGTCGTGGAGAAGGTGTAATTAGTTTAGACATGGCTCAACCTTGAACACCAGACTGATTACAAGTCCTTATTTGTCCGCGCCACAGCCCGCAGCATGATTGCCCAACAAGTTTTCCAAACATGGCTCGTGCAAAGCCCTTGTACCCTTCTAAATCCTTGCAGAGGCTCAAAGAAGCCTAAAACCCACAACCCTAAACCCTAAGAAGCCCTATCCAGGCCCCCGTGCTCAGCCCAAGATCACGGTCAGCCCCGCAAGGCCCTGAAGCGGGAACTACAGCGCTGTTGTGGCCTGTCGCGCTTCAGGCAGAGGCTTTTGCAAGATGGCAGTGCCTCGCCAAAGTTCAGGAGTTTGGGGTTTTGGGGTTTAGGCTTTAGAGTTAAGGGTTTGGGTTTAGATTCAGACCCTTGCTATCCGGGTTCGCTGAATGACGCAGCTGTGGAATGTGCTTCTTGACACTTGATCTTGAGCTTCCGTGTTGCGGCATCTCATCCTCTGCTACCACACACTGCCTCTGGCACTACCACTACCACAACGACTGTTCCTGCTCCTGCTCCTGCTGCTGCTCCTGCTACAGCTACCGCTACCGCTACCGCTACTGCTACTGCTACTCCTACTACTACTACTACTCCTCCTCCTGCTACCGCTACCGCTACAGCTACTGCTGCTGCTGCTTACTACTACTACTACTACTACTACTGCTACTACTACTACTACTACTACTACTAGTACTACTACTACTGCTACTACTACTACTACTACTTCTACCACTATTGCTTTCACTGCTGCAACTACCACCACTACTGCTACTACTACTCCTCCTGCTGCTGCTTCTGCCTCTGCTGCTACTCTACTGCACTGCTACAACAACGACAACAACAATTTACATCTTCTACTACTTCTACTACTACTTCTACTGCTACTACTGCGACTATGTCGATGGATTGCCATGGCTGCAAAATCTTCTGCCATGTATTACTCTGCGAAATGAAGTCACAGCCGAGGTGCTTTGGATGACATGTCCATGCTTGAAGGTACCAGCGACTTGCAGCTGGTCTTGCTGCCCTTTTCGAGCGCATCGCAGCAACAGGCAGACGAGCTCGCGGATGCAGCTGGAGAGGGCGAGGTGTCCCTGGTAGAGGACGGGGATTGGGTTCTCACGTGTGATTGGTGTGATGGCTGTTTGGGTTTTTGGCATCAATATGATTCGTTGCTGTCCACGCTAGCAGGGTCTACTTCGTAGTCGTAGTTGCAGTAGCGCTACCAGAATTCTAGTGGTGGTAGTAGGAGTCGTCGTCGTAGTAGCAGCAGCAGCAGTAGGAGTAGTAGTAGCAGCAGCAGCAGGAGGTGGTGGTAGTAGTAGTAGTAGCAGTAGTAGTGGTCGTAGTAGTAGTAGTAGTAGTACTAGTAGTAGTAGTAGTAGTAGTAGTAGTAGTAGTAGTAGTAGTGGGCGGCGCAGTAGCAGTGGCAGCGTCAGTAGCCTCGATGTGCCTCTATATAGCGTTGTGCGGAGTTTTAGGTCTACTTCCTCGAGGTTTAGATCCTCTCAAGGCTATGAATTGGAGGGTGTGTCTCAATTTGGCTTTATATGTCTTGAGAAGTTTGTGTTTATCTTTAAAAGCTGTTATTTGGCTTTATTTGCTTGATTTGTCTTATTTGTTTTTGTTCTTCTTTATTTGTCTTTTTGGAAATGTGTTTGTGAAAATGCGATATGTCTTTACATGAGCTTTAAGTTTGTTATTTGTTGTTTATGTTTTTTTTTTTCGCTGGTTCTTGCTTCCAGTTCATTGTTATTGTTTTCATTTGTTTTTTATGGTCTTGCATGACATGACTCACATGACATGGTGTCATGTCATGTTGTCGTTGATGCCACTGACCCGCACCACAGTCGAACTAGATTCGAAGACCGCTTGCCTGCCTGTCGGGGTTGCCCTGCACGACCATGTTCTTGTTGTGCCGGCTTGCTCTGGTGTCGCGTGGGACCGCCGGCGTTCTGAAAAAGCTCCCCATAGTTGTGGCGGGATGTCGTCACAAAGGTGCCTGGACTGGAGGACATTGGTCCTGATGCAGGGCGCCGTGGCTTGGGCAGGCCACTACATTGCATTTCTGTTGTGATTGGCTTGCACTGCATGTTCAATCTGATTGATGTTTCATGTTGTGGTCTTCCATGACATGATCAACTTGATGTGTTGTGCTTTGGTCTTGTATGGAATGAAATGTTGCTTTGGTGCTAGCAGACCTTTGCCTTGAGCCGTGGCTTGAGTTCAGCCTACACAGATTCGACAGGTTATCGGTCCGTGCACACCGTTGGCCGGGTCTGAGGCTTGGAGTGCATTAAGGCATCGGGAACACCTTCTGGCCAACGTGCCAGGGCTGTGGCATATGACACGCGGACACATGGGCTAAGGTGCCGGGTGGGGCGCTTCCAACCGGTAGGGGAGGCCATCCATGCTAGCAGACCTTTGCCTTGACTTGAGCCCTTGGATCGACAGAGGCAGAGTGCCAGGCTGCCAGTCGAACCTCTAAGGGTGCATTACCTAAGGAGTGGACCCCTGCCCCATCGGGGTTGGCCAGGTGTGAGGCGTTCGGTTTTGTCAACCTACCCCAGGGCAGGGGGTAGATGACAGCCGGGCCTATGGGCTAATGCGCCGTGCTGGGGCAAAGGCTGGTTTCTGCGTCCTCGGATCCTGTTGTCCAGGCCGGACTCTCAGACAGATCCGAACAAAGAATGGAGGCCGAAGGCTGCAGGAACGGAAGGGAGTAGTGAGTAGAGGGCAAAGGTGCAGAAATGTGGGTTTGCTATAAAAAAAGCGCATTATAGTAACCTGCTGCTTTATGGCTTTTCCTGCACAAGCACCTACGTTTGCTGTACAAATGCACCTGTTTCTCTGGTGGTTTTCTATAGGTGAGTTTTCTATGGAAAAACGCATAAGGCAACTGGTTGGTTAATGGCTTTTCCTACACAAACACTTACATTTGCTGTACAAATGCTCCTGTTTGCTGGTTGTTACCAAGATTAGCTTAAAGAAACACCCACAGCCCAACCCCTTGAATGTGGGTTTTCTATGGAAAAACGCGTAAAGCAACCGGTTGCTTACGCTGACATTTGCTGTGCAAATGCACCTGCTTGCTGGTGGTTCCTATAGAAATGTGGGTTTTATATGGAAAGACGCACAAAGCAACTGGTTGCATAATTAATAACATCCAACATAGATAACAGTCGCAGAGCGAGTGCATTGCCAACGCCTTACCAATCGGCATCCGCATGCCCTTCGTTTTTGGCAGATGCCGACACACTGTTGGCCGGGTGTGAGGCTGGGCAAATGGCGCCTCCAGTCCTGTCGCCGTCTAGGGGCGGGTTGAGGCCAACCGTCGGCGGGCATCCGACGATGACACCTGGACGCATGGGCTAACGTGCCAGGTGGCCCGCCCCGATAATGACGTAGCCCGTGTGTGCCAACCTCTTCCATGGGAGGCCATTAACTAATTGTGATGCTGCCCTCTTCGGGGCGGCATTTGTAACCCAGCCAAATCGGCAATCCTACAAAGGAAGAGTTCCTCGGCCCGGCTTATGTGTTCACTTGTCTTTATTTGTCTGTGAAAAGTCTTTATTTGTCTGTTGACAGTCTTTATTTGTCTTTAAACGTTTTTATTTGTCTTTAAAAGTTTTTAATTGACTTTAGTTGTATTTGTTTGTGTTTATAGAAGTTTTTGACAGTTTTTAAAAGTTGTTTAATGTTTTTACTAGTCTTTATTTGTCTGTATTTGTCTTTATTTGGCTTTACATGGCTTTATTTGGCTTTATTTGGCTTTATATGGTTTTATGTGGTTTTATGTGGCTTTATTTGGCTCTATTTGTCTTTATTTGTCTTTACTTGGCTTTATTTTGTTTTGTGGTTATATAAAGACAGAGAGGATCTAAACCCCGAGGACGCAGACCTACAACTCAACCCAATGAATATATCTACCTGCTGTGACTGCGTATCTGAGTATCTATATATCTAGCTATCTTTAAATACAGACATACAAATTTAATAACTAGATAAATGAACACACACACACATATATATCTACACCTATCTGTGTATATACATATACATATACATATACATATACATATACATATACATATACATGTACATGTACATGTACATGTACATGTTCATGTACATGTCACACACATAGATGCATATACATATATACACACATATTTATAAAAATGTACATACATAGGTATCTGTAGACATGTATGCACACGGACGTGCTTGCATTTTGTTTGGCATGTGTCGTTCTTTTGCCTATCCGATGCTCGTTCCATCTCCATGAGGAGCTACTCCAGAGGCCGCTGGACCCAGACGCCAACGACCGGAATGGAGAAACACCGCTTTACAGGAGGGCGGGGGGTTAGGGGAACATGCAGACTAACTACAGTACAGCTGCTGTAGCCCTAGTGGCCTGGGAAGTGCGCTTCATGAGCCGTTAGATGCAGAAGATCCGAGTTCACGCAGGGCATCATTGGTCGGCTCAACGGAAACCGCTCGTCTGCTGCTGGAAGCAGGCGCTGATTTTGACTTGGCTTGCTGCTTGGCAATCACTATGACAACCCCTTTAGGTTTGAACACAAGACGAGGAACTGACTAGCAGAGAAGTGTCCCAAGTACGTATACAGGACTACCGGCAGCGTATGTTCCAACTTTTATGATTTTTGCCGCGATGTTCTACTACATTCTTGCAGCTTTCCTGAAGCCTGCATGATCATATTCTTTGCGATAATCTGTAAAGCATTGAACCCGGAACGTCGGAACCTGTTGGACGCCCTAGAACTCTACTGTGTGAAAACTGCGCCGGAAAAGGCTTCCGTGACTAACGCCGGTATGGAGAGCTGCGCTCTTGCCACAATAGGAGTTTCAGCGAATAGGGAGCCTTCATGTTTTTGGTTGGAAGTGGTTTTCGGTATGCTTAATTAAAACAGGACCTTAAACGCCAGAAGGAACCACCAATATGAGAATATCGACCACGGTTGCTTCAGGCGGACAGCACCATTTGACAGCGCTTGTTGTGGCCTCGGGCCTTGGCCACGTGGACACTGTGCGCGTGCTGCTCCAAGCAGGTGCAGACCAGGACGGCCGCGAAACTTTTCGGACCTTTTGGGATTAGGGCTTGTCGGATTGGGCTGAGGACGTCCGGTTTCAGTGGGTGCAGTTTAGCCCAGGGCATTGTAGAATCACTCTAGGGTTCTAGGGTATACATGTAGCTTCAGAGAGCACCAAAGAGAAACAGAAAGTGAAGCCGACTTGACTTCGATCCAAGTTGGCACGCTCGAACACAGAGATTTTTTGCTGGATGAAAGGATCACAATATGTGCCTGCGAAACTTGGCTTCTTACTTACTCTCCCGCTGCAGACGCATGTTACTCATATCTCCTCTCGAAGTAAACTGTGTGTCACGGGAGAGTGCCCCAGTTGAGCATTCAAGCTTGCAACACCACGATGCCTTCGGACATGCTGTGTCCTTGCAAGGACAAGCGGTGTTCTGGAATCTGTGGGAGTGACGAGGGGTCCAAATTTCTACGGGAAGTGGGCCTCGAGGAAGACCAGATTGATGCCATCTGTGGGCAGGATGGGGTGACAGCTCTGGGTGCGGCAGCGAGCCATGGTGAGGTTACGACAATGCGCTTGCTTCTTGAGTCCAGGCCCTACCACAGCGCTGTACATGTTTGAGGAGTCAGTGTGGACATGTGAGTAATAAAGAAGGCGGAACAGTTAGTACTAAGATCCCCTATAAATGTACGATGATATACCCCCAAATTCTCTGCTCGCAACAAGCTCTCGCCGGCATCACCCGAAAACCCTGTTCTAATCATACAAGGCCCCCAATTTGCAGAATCTGGGCACTGGCTCGCTTTGATTGCCAGCTGCCGGAAGTTGTACAGACTGTTTGCATGTGGGCGATGAGTCTGTTTCGCGCCCCTGTATAGCGCACCTGTAGACAGGAGCATCTGCCGGCGATATCAGCAAAACCACATGGATGTGCTTCGCTGTTTGCATAAACAAGGATCCTTTGTGGATTTGTGTTGGTCTGAGTATGGCTTGCCAACACATTGGCAGGGTCAAAGGCCTAATGCTTTCTGCACATTCGCTGACACTGAACTGCCGGCTCCAAGTGTTTCCCATCTTGGCAGGACGATCTTTGCAAGAAGGCGAAAGCCCAACCACCACATGCCCCAAGCGGACCGAACCCCCGAGGCCAAGCCCATTCGAAGCCCTCGCTTGAAATGCAAGGAGCTTTATGCTCGGGGCTATGTGACCTACTCCAACCTTTGCAGCCGGGCCGCCGTTAGGGTCGTCCGTGCCTTTCCCTGCCTGGTGGGTCTGTGGGTCTCAGGATGCGTTGGATCTCTGAGAGCAGCATGTGTGTAGTTGTAAATCGAAGCGGTGCTGTCTTCGACTAACCACCTGGACCCGCCCTGCACCCGTCCTGACCCCAAACTAGCAACTATGATATGTCTGCTTCGTTCCCAGTACTAAGTATTGTCTGGCTGGTCCGATACTACAACCATTACCAGCAATCTTGCACATCCCGCTTCCTTCGTTCGTTTGAAAGTAAGCTTTGCTACTTCTCCCCTTGGCTTCACGTGTTCCTCGTTGCCGTCTTTGGTTCTCCTGACTCCTGCGCACTCAGGTAATAAGGGCTTCCAACAGAAGATGAAGGAGGCCGATTGCAAGCAAAGCCCGGAAGCGATTTCCAGTTGCTGTTTTCATTGGGAGTTCCCTTCTTTCGGATCTGGGTGGTGAGAGTTTCACATGGGTATCCGGTGGAGGCTTAAGTCCACATAGCTGCCTGAGTTGCATCCGAGAACGCCGGACCTGAGACTTGACCTCGAAAGCATCTATGTTAGCGTGGGTCGCAGGATAGACTCTGCTTGCAGCTCAGTGGCCGACTTTGACAGGTCGCCCAGCGTGCAGTCACGAATGCTGGAGTTGATGCTGGAGCCTCAGTGGTGCCGCAGCGTTTACTTCGCGGCCCTCACAGACGGCCTATGTGCTAAAGTGATAGCGAACATGCCTGCAACCCAGCACTTCAGATTGCACGGCACATCAAATTCTCCTCCTGATCATCTCCTTTATCGCCTCCGCCATCCTGATCTTCCATCCTCCTCGATCCTGATAGTTGTCAATGTCGACATAGGTTCACGTTGACTTGGTGTCGCAACAGAGTAACGGTGCTGGGGCGTTCATAGCAATGAGAACTTGAACCTGCAATGGCGTAAGCCTGCCATGCGCTGACTGACTGACTGACTCACTCACTCACACAGATGCATCTCTATCTCTCTCTCTCTATACATATATATATATGTATATAACTGTATACATATATATATATACACACATACATATATACATCTCGCTCTCGCTCTCGCTCTCGCTCTCTCTCTCTCTCTCTCCCTCTCTCTCTCTCTCCCACTTATTTACTAATTCACTCGTCCGCTCACTCGCTTACTGCTCAGTCTCTCTCTCTCTCTATATACACATGTTTGCGCACAACACACACGGAGATACGTGTTTTGTGTACATATATAGACATTTATTTGTTTGTTTGTTTGTTTACTTTTCAATATAGATTCATAGGGACCCTTAGGGCGGTACGGGGGAGGCGGGTAGGGGACTATACTTCTTAAATATGCCTTATTAAGTCCTTATTTTAGGTATTAAGGCCCCCTCCCTACCCCCCTGAGGGTCCTTATGATAGATGTTATCTTCTCATCTTAGGTTGCATTTACTATATGTACTATGTACCTTTTCATATATATATAGATTTGTATGTATATGTACATGTGTAGTTGTATGAAGTTATATGCATATGTATGTATGTAAACTCAGCCGTGCTCTAATACACCGAATAGCTTCAATACAGCATATGACGATCACCATAGAATCAACTGTGCGACTGTGCATCAGAAGCGTGTCATGTGGGTCACCTGGCATGCATGGTTAGCCCACACATCTTTTGAACTATTCAGACATGAGATCGCCGATGCCCAGACCCAGAATGAGCTAGAGACCCACAATAGAACCTTTGAGAATTAGAATACAGTTTCGGGGCCCATTATACTATAATTATAAGGTCGGCTTCCCCGAGCAGCTCATCATGCCAAAGCGCTTGCAGCGGCTGCTCGAGAAGACCCGCGACGCCAGGGGCACTGTCAATGAGTTTAGAATTGAGAGTCTGACCGCGGAGTGTGGTTTGGTACCTGCATAGCTGCATATTTGATCGACAGTTCTATGCACATTATATATACACATATGTGTATAATATTACATACACATGTATGGTGTTAGTTAGTATAAATCAACAATGAATCCATAGAGCAATACAGAACCGCCGATATGTACGCATGTATCTATCTTCAGATGAGGCATTTGACCTTAAAGATTGCAGCAGTCTCCGTGTTGAGGAAAAAAGAAGCCGAAATATTTGCCAATATGATTCCTTCGCGTTTTTTTTATTAGTTTGCTACTATTAAGGGGCCCTAAAATTTTGGCGGCTCCTTAATATAATTATAGTATAATGGGCCCCAAAACCCTATTCCAATTATTAAGGCCGCTACATTAAACATCGGCCCTGGGTCCGAGGCAGCGGTCGAGCGAGCGGGGTGGCAGTGGCCCCAAAGGTGAGGGCGGCGGGAAGGGTGGGGGGCCCTAATATAGTACCCTAAATAGTAGGATCCTTATTATAAGGACCGGAAGGAGGGCGGGCGTTAGGATTAAGGGTCTCGGATTTCGGCTTGCATCAAAGGTCTTCGGAGAAGAAGTTCTTCTTGTATTGCAGCCTAAGTAAGTAGCCAAAGCCGTCGTAGTTTCAATGGTACGGGTTCTTGGGCAGTGCGAGAAACGGTAACCGAATCGGAAAGTGAGAATCAGAGCGGTAACGCTGGCAAGTGATTGCTCTTCGATCGATCTACATGCAGCTTTGCAGCAGGAATGAGCTCTACCTCCGCCATGCGGCCTGCACTCTGGCCTGGACGTAGGAGGATCCGGGGCTTCCGAAGCTCGAGTTGAAGGTCGGCTTGTGGAGTTTTGGGTTTAAGGATAAGGCCTAAGGGTTTGGGCTTAAGGGCTTATAAAGGTTAGGGGTGGGGTTTAGGGCTTATAGGGCTTAGTTTAATCAAGGTTTAGGTTAACCTTAAGGTTTACGGCGGGTCGGTCTACGTGGAGTAGTCCATGCGGCAAATTTTGTTTGTAGCAATACGATTGGTGAGTATCTTTGGTAATCTCTGTCGCTACGGAGGTGTGTTGCGGTCCTCTGTATATTGTCAACAAACTTTCTGACTACTGTTGCTGTCATGACTTGGGTCTTGTGAAGGGAAGCGCTGCTTGCTGCTCACGAATCCGTGGCCTCTAGCAGTAGCCAAGGCAAGTTTGAACTTCAACAGGCGGCTCTGATAGGTGACATGGAAGGTTTTGACGTGTGTGTGGCACTCTCCCGCCAAGCTTCCTGCCTCAAAGAGAGGCTTGATGTTGATTAGTCAGACTACCGAGGTCTCCACGGAGGGGTAAGCCCGAAGCTTAAATCCCGAACAGGGAGCCCTTATTGCACCCTTGCCCTCATCGGGACCTTCAGAAAAAGTTTTTGTTCGTGCGTGTACGGCCAAGGTTTCTATATCCTGGACACAGTGCGACTTTCCTTCAGTTGCCAGGGATCTCAGCCGAGTTTGGCCTGTCGTCAGCTTGTCGAAAGGGAAGGCACAGTGTCGTCTTGTCAGGCTTCGAAATCGGAATGTTGCCTTCGATATCGATTCTTTACCGAGCGGCTTGCAAGTAGTATTGTGCTGTTGAGGTCGTGGTGAGACGCCGGCTGAACAGGCCCTCAGATAATGCAAGGTTGTATTTCGACCTGTACGGCTGTTCGAGCACTAGACAAGGGGTGATTGAAAATGCCATGTACACAACTTCAGCACGTGACTGAATGAACTGAGGCGCTTCATGTACTAACCCACGAGAAAAGAACCAGCCCCTGGCTGCCTCGACTGCAAGACAGAGCTGTAAAAGGGATGCGACACTGTCAGTGTAGCGGCTGTGGCGCTTTGTCGCTCCATCTAGACTCAACAGCAATCATTTTGGATCCAAGTTCTTTGCAACAAAGTGTGCAGACCTGCTCTCAAACTGTTGTGCCTCGGCTGTCACAGCCTGCTCCGCAGGTAAAGTGCTGCATGAAAGTCCTCGAAGAGTTCGAGAAGTGCACCGTAGAGGTGCCGTGACTTATGAGTCTGGACTCCATCTACCTCAACGCTGTTGACTCTACTACCACTATGATCAGAAATACCACTGCTGTACTGACTAGTACCAGTACTAGTACAAGAGTACTAGCACTGGTACTAGTCCTACGACTACGACTGCTGCTACTGCTACTGCTACTGCTACTGCCACTGCCACTGCCACTGCCACTGCCACTGCTACTGCTACTGCTACTGCGGCTGCTACTGCTACTACGGCTACGGCTACGGCTACTGCTACTGCTACGACGATGCCGACGACGACGACTGCTACTACTCCCACCACTGCTGCTGCTACTCCGAAAACTGCTGCTTCTCCGCTGCTTCTGCTGCCGTGGCTGCTGCCACTGCTATAATGCATGCTGTTATGAGCATGACGATGTTTACCACCAAATGCTGGCTGAGCTTCGAGTCGAGGGTCAAGGCTGCATAGAAGCAGCCACGACAAGAACAGCCTTGCGCGCATACTGCTGCTGTGAAGTCCTAAAGAAAACTCACTGCTCCTCTCAGAGCTTTACCGCAATGCACTTGCAAGGCTGAGGGTGTGCGGCTCCTTCGCCGGAAGAGCGGCTTTGCATCCGGGGCTGGGGCCTCGGTGGAGTTTGTTGTTGGTGCTGTTATTCCGGTAGAATGTTCGATAATCGCATGAACGTATTTTGCAACAGTCACGCTGAAGTCTGGCCAGGATCCCTTTTGCGGTTGTTGTTTCTATGGTAGTGTGACGGAGTTTCAGACTCATTTCTAGGAGCTTCTGGGATTTCTCATGGCTTTAGGGTACCTCGGGGTTGGTCAGGGATCTCGTATCTGCTACTGTAGTTTGTGTAGAACGAAACTATACACCCTGAGCCCTATCTGGATTAAAAAGCATCCCAATGCCAAAGAGAGCACTGGAAACAGGAGTTGACAAATATAGTTAAACATAGGGTCCACGAGGAAGTCTTTTAGAAGTAGTCGTCGTCGTAATAGCAGTAGCAGTAGCAGTAGTAGCAGCGGAGCAGCAGCAGTAGCAGGGGCAGGAGTGGCAGTGACAGTGGCAGTGTTGCAGCAGATGAGGGGTGAGCCGTAGGCGCAGGAGCAGCCAGCATTAGCAGCAGCTAGGATCTTTAAGTTCATTATTGAATTCGTGCTGTTGGTTCAAAAAGGAGGCAGCGGGATCTGCAGCAACCACAGGTGACCGCCCGATTCCCGAACTCGCAGCATGAGTCGGCCAATCGCTGTACTCTTGCGAACGTGCTAACTATACAATGAACTTCGTCCCTTTCTTGTCAATGCTCAGGTGCGCGGAGAAGGAGGCTACGCCGACGTCAAGCTGCTATGCTACACCGACCTCGGAGTCCACAAGGTGGGACGTTTGACGGCGTTTTGGACCTCGGCTCTGCATATCTCTCAGCCTGCGTTGCAATGCAGTGAGTCTTCTCGCAACCCCTTCCTGAAGACAGGAAACATAAGAAACACTGGTGATCCCCCGCCCGTCCGCTTCTGTCTTGCCATATCATTGCTTGCCGGCGTTTCTAGGCCCGCACAAATTCCTCGGTCACCTTGTCAGTTCATACATCCAACGTCCATTGAAATCTCCCGGGCACATGTTGCGTTTCTCCCTTTGCACTGCAGGCATTCGATGGCACGGAGATCCCCCTTCGAATCATTGGCGAGGCTACGGGGTGGCTGCTTGTAGTGGTTCTCCGCTTCAAGTGCAAATAGTAACCCTAAACCCTAAACCCTAAACCTAGAGAGTGCCAGTAATAAATTATACCAGTGATACCTTCTCAGGGCTGGGACTCAAGAGCAGAACACCACTTCCATGGCTTCTGTTAGCCCTACGACGCTAGTTACGACCGGCGCTACCCTACCCTACCACCCTACCCTACCTACCCTACCTACCCTACCTACCCTACCCTGGCCATGGCAATCATCGCCATCATCCATTAGTTAGTCATGGTCAGTGTAGCATTGCCATTGCCAGTACTATCGTCGCCCTCATTACCAGTCGCGTTGTCATAACTGTCACTGCCACCGCCACGAGCATCATCATCATCGTCATCATCACCATCATCACTTTTTGCTTCATCATCGCCATCACCATGGCCACCATCACCATCAGTATCACCAGTATCATCATCAACAACATCATCATCATCATCATCATCAACATCATCATCATCATCATCAGCATCACTAGCATCATCACCATCATCACTATCATCATTGACATTATCGTTGCCCACCTTCCCAGAGCCGTCTGCGTTTGCACTCAACATGCGACATCAGGTGCAGCTGATCCTTCAGAGCTACGAACAGGCGGCCCTGACACTTTTCTTTGAGGTGTTGAGTTTGTGGCTCCTCAGGATTTCCGGGCCTGCTTCTGCCTCCCCAATTCCCGGGTACGTACAACCTGGAAGCTGGTCTAGCTCCGCTCTGCCTTGCCAAACCTGAGACGTGACAGAGTCGTGGTGTTGCAGCGTTTCATATTGCCTTGGGGGATATATTCATAGGTAGACGGCGTAGCGTTTGTGTAGTTCAACGAACAGGGAAATAAATTGAGCGAGATGTGCATGTAGAAGGTCAATATCGAAAGACATGCAGACATGCTAACCACACTCTTGCACGAATTCGCAGCTTCATACTTTCGGCAAGCCGTCAAGCAGGTAAAGCATCGAATGCATCTCGCATACGAGGCTCGGTGGTGGAAGGGACTGATGTCTGCAGATCTTAAGCCGAATGAGACTTCAGGAAGAGGATCTGGATGAGAGTAGCAGTGGAGAGCTTGGGGTGTGCTCTGGAGTTCCGGAGAACCAACTATCGGAGCCATGTTCGTGGACTAGCTCGCGGCCCCGGGCCCTCGACTGCGCCGCCTTTTTTAAATTCAGTTCCTATCTTCGAGGTCGTGGTGATTATGAGGAGATGCCAAACATCGCAGTGTAGTGTGGCTAAACCAGCCCTGTCGCTTCCTGTATTTCGATGCGATTGCTGAGTTTCGCTAGACTACTAGTTGTACCATATTGTAGAGGTTTAAATAATAGTATAGGAGCCGTGGCTTCTACATCTCAATTCCAAAGACTAAACTGCAGCCTGGTATCTGATGCATCATAGCCTCTGGTTTCCTGAATCCACAATATCCCGAGACCCTCATATACAATCAAAACCTACCTCCCCTAAACCCCTAAACCCTGAACCACCTAAACCCTAAGCCCTAAACCCCTAAACCCTAAACCCTAAGCCCTGAACCACCTAAACCCTAAAGTCTCTTGCTTCATGTCTCCGTGTGCATCGCAGGTGAACCGCGGCAGCTTCGATCGCAAGGGCTGAACCGGCCCGGATCTCGCGAGGGTTTCGGACACATAAGGCTTTAAAGAAGGGATGTAGGGCTTAAGATTCATGTACCAGCTTAAGGATAGGATTTTTACAGAGTTTAGTGATTCAGGGTAGAGGATTAGATTCGCAGGTTGCTGCAGCCCCCTTCATATCTGCAATCTCGCTTCCTCGCACCACCAATAAGCTTGCCCCTCCAATCTGCCGCCAAGATAGCAACTCTGAACATGCAGTCTTCGTTGTTGTTGCTGGTTCCGACGTGCTGCTTTTGGTGTGCCTGTGCTGAGGTTCTCACCAGCTTGCCCAAGCAGGGGTTGCCACTTCTTCTGCGCGAAGGTTGAGGCAGCGATGCATGCGTTCCCGGTAAGGCGAAATTTGGGTCACTTTCCCTCTCAAAGGCCCAACAGGCCTCGAAACACTGCAGTGTGACGCAAGCCTTCATCGAATGTTGCTGGCCTCACTCTTAGGGGTACTTAGAATCCTTAGAAATAATTGTTAATCTTTGGTCAAAGTCTTAAACTGAAGAATAAGTCCTTGACAGTTCTCGTACAGTTGCTTCAGGGGTTCGTTATGATACTGGTGAGGCATCTATGTAGGATTCCGAAGGTTGGAGCTTCCAAATGGAACTTTGCGCAGCCCCCCAAGATAGCTCACGACCTTCACATATTGACAAGCTCGACACGAGATCTGTCGACCTGGCCTCAAAGATCCGAAAATGCAGCTCACCACTGCTTGAAACCAATTAGAAAGCTGCGAAGCTCTGGTACTGGTTGTGCCGACAGATCGGCAGTCATAAGTGCAATGGGGCGTTTTGATGTACTTGACAAGTTGCATGCGGTGGTTCTTCTAGCTGTCAAGCGGCCACGAGAGGCCTTGTTGAATCCTACCAAGCTTCTTGACTGAAGGCCTTGCCTAGGCTGTTCCACCCACTAGGTCACTAGGTTCAATGGTTTCGGTCAAGCGCCGTGTAGTCTTCCTCTATTTGCAGATCCGAATGTGGTATAGACCCCAGACAGTCCCCGTAGCATCCTTATTCAATCCTAATTTGATAATCAAGTGGCAGGCTTCCCATCCTGCGCCCAATCGCCGGCTGCTGGAGGGCTTCCCTAGCACCAGACACCTTATGGCTTATTTTCGGGTTTACGGCTTTTGGGCTCAGGGTTAGGTTTTAAGGATTTTAAGGGCTTAGGGTTAAAACCCCGCTAGGCCCTATCCAGAGCTACTCAGACCTATTCCAAAGCCCTGTGAAAATTCTACCCCCATTAATGCAAGCCCTGTGATGCCCAGAACACGCTGATGCTTCACATCGCACAAACTATTCGTCTAGTTCCGGGTTTTGCTTCAGAGGGTGTTTGTGAGGGGCTCAGGCCTTCTGCTCTTCGTCCTTCTATTGTTAGGATACTATTTCTTGTGTACCTTACATATACTATCGCTTATACTACATAACAGAATTTTATAGGCTAGCTTCATTAATGATCTTAGTCGCGGTCCTCGGCATAGCTGTGGATCGGTTTAGAGTTCCGAGCTTCGGTGCGAAAGGGAGCCGACTTTAGACTCTTCGTTAAAAGGGGTAGTCATCAGGGATTGTGCAGCAAAGGGAATAAGTTCTGGGGCTTTGAGATGAACGTTCAAGGGTTAGTCCTGGAGGTTACTTCCTCTTCTGCCTTCCAGCGGTGGCTTTCAATTTGTTTGTCTGACAGTGTTGCATAATACTACCAGGAACTTCTTGCGCTGGAAATCGCGAGTCAAGGTCAAGTCGGAACATATCACTGCCCAAAACTCTTCTGCGCATGTCTTTCACCAGGCACACAACTGATAATTCGGCACAGTCTCATGGCTCAGGTATATTACACATGAAGGATGTTTTCCACAGTGCCGGGTTTTCTTTTCCGAGCTGGGATTATGGTCAAGAGCCTAACTTGCGAACATTTGTTGTCTATATTGGAGCCCCTTAGCTTCTGAAACTTCTGTACCGATTCTGCCCCTGTGTTCCTCCTGAACTCGCATGTTGATTCTGTCACCGTGGAGTTGTAGCATTTTGCACGCGCGAAGGCAGGGCCCGAATATCAGAGGGTGGCTTGCGAGAAGTTCCAGAGAAATTTCTGGAGTCAGACTGAAAGTCCTGGCTCCAGAGCTCCACACGAACGGGGCGTCATCGGAAAAAGAACCGTGTGAACCTGGGCTTCAATTCGAGGGGGCTGCCTACCTGTGATTCTCAGATGGCCAGGACTGCACTTAGGGGTGTTGGTTCTTTTGCTAAAGCTCTGCGCCTTAGCAGCTGCAGCTCTTCGTGCCTCATACCTTGCAGCAATCAATGCTCGTGGTGGAGGAGTGGCGGCTGTAACTTCTAGGAGAACCACACAAGTTGCGCTTCAACCGTCCTGGAGAGACTGGGAGTGCCTCAAGGTGCTGACTCGGACCCAGGCAGCCCCGAGGATTCGTTTACCTGGCTCCGTTACGCAGAATCAAGGGCAGGGGTTTGGTGGGGCGATTTGGGGTTTCAGAGGGATGAGATGGACAGCCAAACACCTGTGGAGCGATGCTACCTTAAATTGTTAGATAGGGTCGATACTAGGCAGGGATCATGTCTGAGGAAAGATCAGCAGCACTATCGGGGCAATCGCTCTTTTCAGAGCCATCTGGTGGCAGGTAGATCCTTTTGTTGAAAGGAGTCTACAGCGTTGCAGAAGAACATACCTGGCTGCTTGTTTTATTCAGAATACAGCATGGTTTGACGTCTAATCAGCGCAAGTTGTTAAGCATGCTACAGCACTGGCTGCATCCCGGGAAGCGCTTTCCCACCCAGGCCCCGCGCGCCACACTAACCCAATCGTCTTAACACTTAATGTTGGAATGCCATAGGGTGTACCACACTGTTTGTGGAAGAATGTTGCTGTAACCGCAAAATCATAGACAACAGCAAGACTCAATAATCGTATCACGAGAAACATAAACAAACATACTACGATACGACTGCGTACCACACTCCGAGAGCGAAGCCAGGCCAGAGCGGCGAGCTGTGCAGGAGGCCGCAAGTGCCCTGGGTTTTATGGAGGCTCCAGCAGCTGCTCTTGTATTTTTGTGATTGATTTTGCTTGCTTTGGACGCCAGCCTTCTTTGGTGGTTGTGTGAGTACCTAGCTGCATGGATAGTTTGACGATGCAGATGTAGATGGATACAGAGGATCATGCTGGTGATGCCGGTGATGATGATCATGATGATCGTGATGAAAAGGCACTCAGGGAACTCTAGGAGAACATTTGCAAACAGGCGACGAGAATAAATTCACGAGAACGCTGTAGCATGGCACCGTGAGCAGACAACGTTCCTTTCAAATTTCTGCCATATCAGCTTCCAACGGTAAGGTGCGAGTATAGTTTGATTCCGGGTAACGCTGATTGACCCAACAACCCCGCCCCATCCAAAAAGCAAGCACATACATACCCCCACACACACACACACAGACACACAGACACACACACAGACACAGACACAGACACAGACACAGACACAGACAGACACCCACACCACACACGCCGGAATGTCAACTTTAGTCATGCTGTGCCCGGGCTTGGGATATCTGTTTCTGGGATTGCGTGGGTTACACGACTTTGCTGATGTGGTGTCTGCCCGTGTGCATGCACACACACACACACCACTGAAAAGCTTTGAGCATTGAACAGAGAAGCAAAAGCCCCGTGCCGCGGGCGAGGCTGCCGGAGGCCCCGGAGGCTTTGAGCGCATTTTTTGTTTGACCAATTCGGGGGGTGTGAGAGGTCGGTTCAGGCTTCAGAACGCTCGAGGGTTTGGTATAGCCAGGTTGACATGCCCTAGGGTTTGTAAGAGAAGATTCTTGAAGGAGCCAGATTGATTGCATCGTCTTCACCTCATGGCACGGTTCCATGCCGCTCGAAGCCTTCCAGTCTTGCAGACCTGGCGAAGAGTCGGCGCTGTTACTCGAACATCCGCGTAGACACAGAGCTATGGTCTGCGTCGGCATGACACAATCTTTCTCCAAAGCTCAAAAAGTCGTAAGTTGTACGTGTTCATGCTCACTGTCTCCATGCCGCAGACTCCGGTGCGTGCTCCTCGCCTTCTACAAGGCTAGCGACCTCCCTATGCTGGCGTTCCAGTAGGCAGTGAGTCACAGGAGCGAGAATGGTTTCGTCGGTCGAGTATGAAGAGACTTCCAGCTGCTGGTCAGTTGGTGACAAAGATGGCTCCATGTCCAGAGTGTTCAAGGTCAGACGATTGCTGATTGTTCAGACCTTTATGTTCCGCAGCGCGCCGGGAAGGCCCCAACCGTTCACTTTCGATGAGGACGAGTTGAAAGATGACAATGAGGCTGGTCGCAGAACCCGAGACTAATGAATGACTAGATTAAATGCCACAAGCTTGGAGTTTGAGTTCACATGCAGTCGGTCTGCCTGGCGGGGTGCCCAACCCCAACTGCAGAATCGGACTGGAAGAGTTTGATGGATGGGTTGGCGGTACACCCGTGCCCTTGTACAACAACTTGGGATCGTCCCTTGGATAACCAGAGAGTGTAGGCAAATACGTTCTGAAACTGCCAGCAGATGGACTTCGCGCGTGCCCTTCAGAGAATGAGAGATCAATGATCTTTGGAGTCGAGTGCGAGATTAGTTTCACTTGTTCCGATCCGCATAACTTCCCCTCCCGCAAAGCAAAGGCGGCTGGCACTGCCGGAGGCGGGGTTGTGCCATCTGCCCATCTGCAGGGACCTTGCTGAAGCACTCCAGATTCGGGGAGTCAGGGTACCATTCTCGATCCGCAGTGGTTAGTACGGTTAGTATCATTCCGCGAGAATCTCTTCACGGAATCACAGCATCTTAAGTTGGCAGCCTGCTGCCGGCCGCAAGATGATCACACACCATTGGATATGTGATATGGGCACTAAACTTGTCACAACGACCATGCATGCAAAAATGCAGCGCTGACCTAAACCCTGAAACCTAATCAATCAAGAACAGGTTCCGAGCTCACCCTTCCTTCACGATGCTTGACGAAGAATCTACACACAAAGCAAGCAAGAGGTCTACCAAGCCTATATCGGTCCAGGGTTTAGGCGCTTAGGGCTCAGAGTTTAGACTTTGGGGCTGCAGGGCTGAAAAGGCCTTTCTATGCCTGGCTTAGATCGCTACACTCCTTGAGGCCAGGCTCTTGAAAAGCAGGTCCGACATAATCTGTACGACAAATCCAGGCTTTGTTTCGACTGTGCACACACGGTATGGCTGTTCCTCGTCTCTGCATGTTTGCATCCATCGCTCTGGCAGAATCCGGTGCCTGCTCCTCACCATCCAGGCCCTGGTGTTGGGTCGGGAGAGTGCTGAGGCTTGCCTGAGGTGTAGTCTATGGGCACTCGACCCAACTGTAAAACGGAATACCTAGTTTTGGCCTCTGTTTGTAGGGCTTCCGATAAGGGTGGGTGTAGGGCCTGATGTTTTGGGGCTCTGCATGTAGGTCCTCAGGGAGTACGATTTGTGGCTTGCAGACATACTTATCACACTCACATATCACAGTCATCATCGCCAGGTAGTACCGAGAACATCCACAGTATCCGTGGTTTTTCGTCTAATGCTTTTGCTGGAGCAGAGCGCAGAGGATTTTAGCTTCAAGTGGTATTCTTCCCCGGGGAAGGTACTTGTAACCCCGATCCACCGTACAACTGAAGAACGCAATGGGGCATCGACAGAGATCTGTATAAGTCTTTACATGAAGCACCCCGGCAGTCTAAGCAGGAGTGGGAATGGTTTCGTCGGTCGAGTATGAAGAGACGTCTAGCTGTTGGTCAGTTGATGACGGGTCCATATGCACAGTTTCAGCCAAGAAGATGCGTCCATGTCCAGAGGGTTCAAGGGTAGACGTTTGCTGATTGTTCAGATCTTTATGTGTCGCAGTGCGCCGGCAAGGCCCCAACCGTNAGTTTCAGCCAAGAAGATGCGTCCATGTCCAGAGGGTTCAAGGGTAGACGTTTGCTGATTGTTCAGATCTTTATGTGTCGCAGTGCGCCGGCAAGGCCCCAACCGTTCACTTTCGATGAGGACGAGTTGAAAGATGAGGCGGGTCGAAGAACCCGAGACCAATAAAAGCCAGTCTGCCTGGCCTGGCGCAAACTGCAGAATCGTACTGGAAGAGTTTGATGGATGAGTTGGCCATAATTACCCGCATCCCTTCTACGACAACTTCAGTACTTGACGATCCCTTCGACAATCAAAGAGCGTAAGCAAAATACGTGCTGAAAGTGAAAGCAGATGGACTTTCCAGGAAATCCAATAATTACCACGGGCAAGAACTTTGCGCATGCCCTTCAGAGAAGCAGAGACTGATAATCTTTGGAGTCTAGTGCGGCATTAGGTTCACTTGTTCCGATCCGCATAACTTCCCCTCCCGCAAAGCAAAGGCGGCTGGCACTGCCGGAGGCAAGGTTGTGCCGTCTGCCCATCTGCAGGGACTGCGGGGGTCCTTGCCGAACTAGATTCGGGGAGTCAGGTTGCCTTAGTTTTCGATCCTCAGTGGCTAGTATCATTCCGCGAGAGTCTCTTCACAGAATCACAGCATCTCAAGTTGGCAATGTGCTTGCTTGCTGCCAGCCGCAGCAACATAGTGACAAGCATTGGGGATGGATGCGGCGCTGACCCTAAACCGCGAAACCTAATCAATCATGAACAGGTTCCGAGCTCACCCTTTCTTCACGATGCTTGACGAAGAATCTGCACGCAAAGAAAGCAAGCAAGAGGTCTACCAAGCCCATATAG
>BGNK01003059.1:0-37109 GCA_003297005.1 Symbiodinium sp. clade A Y106 | reverse complement strand
GGCTGCAAAGGCTTTTCTATGGCTGGCTTAGATCGCTACACTCCTTGAGGCCAGGCTCTTCAAAACACACATGGTGTGTTTGCACGCGTGAGTGAAGTCTTTCTCGTCTGATTCTGCATCCATCGCTCTGGCAGAATCCGGTGCCTGCTCCTCACCATCCAGGCCCTGGTGTTGGGTCGGGAAAGTTCTGAGGCTTGCCTGAGGTGTAGTCTATGGGCACTGCCCGTAACTGCAAAACGGAATACCTAGTTTAGGCCTTTGTCGTAGGGCTTCCGATTAGGGCGGGTGTAGAGCCTGATGTTTTGGGGCTCTGGCCAGGGCGATGCAGGGCGACATGACGAAAAGTATCACAGTCTTCATCGCCAGGTAGTGCCGACAACATCAACTCTGTCANGATTAGGGCGGGTGTAGAGCCTGATGTTTTGGGGCTCTGGCCAGGGCGATGCAGGGCGACATGACGAAAAGTATCACAGTCTTCATCGCCAGGTAGTGCCGACAACATCAACTCTGTCAGCGATTTATCGTCCAAAGCCTTGTGCTGGAGCAGAGCACACAGGATTTTAGCTTCAAGTGGTATTCTTTCCCGGAAAAGCGGTTTGTAACCCGGATCCACCGTACAACTGAAGGGTGGAAAACCCCACAACGAGATGGGGCGTCGACAGAATCTATATATCTCTCTCTCTCTCTTTACATGAAGAAGCACCCTGACATTCTAAATCGGAGTACATGAACAACATGTTATTCTCGACAGTTTGCTTGCAACTTCGGCGGAGGCTTCCTGCATTCGCTTTCGACAGCGAGGAGGAAGCAAAAGAGGAGGCGAGCAGTTGATTAGATGCTTTGCGTCGGGTGCGCTGTTCTGCAGGCTTAGTTTAGGGCCGCCAAGGGAACCCTCAACTGCGTCGTTTAAGACATGGATAGTGGCGCGAAGAGAACCTAAAGGCTTTCTCGTTCTAAACACTTCCGTGTGTGTGTGTGTGTGTTTGTGGTTCCGGAGCTTACATCTCAGGTAAGGGCATGCAGGTGCTTCGTTCTCGTTACCGTTATTAGCTGTGTTTGTGCACTAAAGCCCGGCACAGCGGAGGCATGGACAGCAGCAGCGCCGGTGGCGGAGGCGCAGGAAGATTCTCGGAAATGTGTAGACTGTGTAGATGTATTCCTTCAAGTTCCTCCTTCGGGTTCGGATCAGCATTGTTGTCCGAATTTGCGAAGTCTCGCCGAGTCTATGAGTCTATGACATGTTTGCATCTGCTGTGGACAGGCATCGACGTTGAACCTACCAAAGATCCATGTTTGTCCCAACCATGAAAACCCTGAACTCTCAAATCCAAACCCCTACACCCTAAACCGCAACACTTAAACTTACAACCCTACTCCTTAAACCCCATCCTCACATCCGTCCAGGCGGGAACGACTGGAGGCCGGGTTGAGACCAAGCAGCTGTGCTCGAGCATCTATGCCAGACAAGCTTTGCAGGTTTCGGTATCAGGGTCTTATTTTTTGAGTTCGCCTGGGTCTAGGCATTGTCGTCGTCGTTTGGAGTTTAGGGCTTAGGGGCGCTGCCATGCTGGATGGAGCTCGATCGCATGCGCACGATGGTGCCGACTTCAGGTTTACATGTTCGGGCGCAGTCCGTGGACTGTGTGGTGCTGGGATGGTTCACTGCCGTTCTTCATGACCAACACCCTGGTGGTATTAGACCCTGGTGATGACAATCCCGACGCCTGTCAAGATGACAGCCAAGGATGCGACAACCATCCACAACCCCCAATACTCAAGGTGATGCTGGTCCTGCCTTACTTACCATACCATGACGATGTTGATGACCATATACAGCCGATGCTGACGGAGTCGATGGGGAAGAAGGAGAAGAATTAGGTTTTCGGATTGTGGCTGTGGGATCCATATTCCTTGCTAGCTGCTAGCTGGTAGCTTATAACGCCACATGGTTGTTCTGACCTTTTACAGCTGTCAACCACTTCTTGGCTGGTGAACTGCCGGAAGCCATACCCCAACGGGGCGCATGGTTTGGGGTGTAACCCTAACCCTAAACTCTGACTCAGGATTCCCGTAAACCAACATCCCAAAAGTCTCTGCCCTGGCCGACAGAATCCGGTGGCTGCTCGTCGCCCTCGGCCAGGCGGGCAAGACCAATCCTGGTTTAGGGTTTAGGGCTTAGGGGATACTGTCGAGTTGTGGAATTCTGATGCCAAGATCGTGCAACTCGAGAACATTTCGCTTCTCCTGTTATCTCAAATCCTTTCTGGAGCCTCTGGGCCCTTATCTGTATCTTCAATGCAGACGTCTCAATATAGTCATCCTAGCAGGGCTACAAGATATCTCAAGATGATCTTCAGTTCGAGTTAGCAAAAGACACTCCATACAGTCTGTCCTGCCGACTCTTTCGCCAAAGGCCTGAGCCTTTCGCCTTCGAGGACGAGGGTGCCGAGGAAGTGAAGGAGGAGGCGCAACAAGTCCTGTTGCATGGACAGTCTTCCATCTTGCCAGGGATCTCCTTTTCTTTCATTTCCTGCATCATGGATGTATGATGTACCCAAAACACACACCAAAACCTGCATTTCCCACAACATCTGCAGTTTCATCGTACCGAGGCCGCTGGCACGGCTGGAGGCGAACCATTCTTATATTGGTTGCGCCTGTCTTGGGCGGCGTAGTGTCGGACGCGTGCCAGCCTCCAGCCGTGGAAGTGCAGGAATCAGTTGCAATGATTTGCGGTCGGTCCTTGCCTTCGAGCCTGTTTGCCACACTCCTCCCAGTAGGTCTTCCCATAGTGGCACTACATCTATATGGGCAGAGGCCCGAGCTGTTCAAGAGTAGCTTGCTTTGGATGGAATTTCTCCCAAAGTCCTTCGACAGTACCGAAATAGTGTTCAATAGTGCACATAGAAAGCTTCCCACTTACAGCAAATCCTTCTTCTCGGATATCCCGACATCTTCCTGACAGAATCTGGAGCTTGCTCGTCGCCCTCCAACAGGCCCGTGTTGAGCGCAGGGCAATTCGAGTATCCAGGTGCAAGCCAGTTACACCCAGGTAGCTCCAGTTACGGGATTGGTATCTGGGTTCTATTCGCACTCAGAATCAGGGTGTGAGCAACTGTGCCGTGTCTTAAGAATCTTCGTGCTTCATCCATGCACAGGATGTTTGTACCAGCAGGCTCAGCAGCATCCCATTGTTCACGCATTTCAAGAGCCCCGCCCCTGTGACCTGGTCATGACCACGGTACTACACCTTCGTTTGCTCAATGCATACTTCTGCCGTCTTTACTCGTAGCTACTACTTGTGCAACCTGCTTCGGAGCTTGCTTGTCAGGATCTTGCATCCGTCATGATGATGACTGTGGCCGGTATATGTTTGTGACCAGCAGTGCTGTTATCAGTTATGGCCATGATTAACACTGTTGCGGCTACTGTCATAGCCAAGTATCATCAGCGCTTGACGCACATCATTGTAGAGAATGCATCCCCTACAGGCCGGGTCCAGAGCCCTTCAACTTCAACTTCGAAGATGTGGCGGACGAGGCGCGATATCTTTGCGGTTCTTGGAAGTTCCAGGGCAAATTAGGTGAGCATCGCCGTGGGAACTCGTTGCATAGTAAGCTTCAGCTTGGGCAGGGGCAGTAGGACTAGGAGAGGTAGTCGTAGTCGTCGACGTCGACCTCGTCGTGGTCGTGGTCGTCGCAGTTCGTCGTAGTAGTCAGGAGCCAGAGTTGGAGTCGGCTAGAGCGGGTCGCACAGACTGCTTACAGCTGCCTTCCAATCGACGCAACCTTGCTAAATCCGTGCGTTTTGCAAAGTCTTCCAGCGCTTTCGGACGCTTCCAGTCCCTGCAATACTACGACGAGGAGAGTAGGACCGTAGGAGAAGAAGGAGCTGGAGGAGCAGCAAGTGACAAATGAGTCTCCAAGTTCCACAACCCCCGACCTTGGACAAAAAGCACTTGCGTCATCCTATTCGACGTCCAAGACCCGTAAAGCCCTACACCCTACAGCCAGAAGCCCCCAGAAGCCCTCGTGTGAGGCCGTCGCAGAAGCTCCGAGCTCATCAGAGTTGGCCAAAGCCTCGGGGAACGTCGGATTGGGTTCCACTCCAGCAGTGCCCAACCTGAATGGACTCGAACGCGGGCTGCAAATTTGTTGATGCGGGGGGCTAAAGCTGAAGTCTTGAGTTGGCGATGCTTTCGGTGCATTTCCTCTTCACGTGGCATTCATCTGCAGAAGCCCTTTTGACTTCATCTATGAAGACTCGAATCGCAAGAGGATCGAATTTGAATCATCGCAAAGCAGTCAATACCAAGGCGGCAGGAACGGCTGGAGGCCGGTTTGCTTGACACAGCAGCACATATTAGATCGGTCTCCTCAGTCGAAGCTGGGTTTTCGTTGCTCGCATCGGCTGGATCCTCCGGAGCCGGCAAAACCGACGGACCCTTTCCTCTGCATGCTTGCAGGGTTTCAGCTGAAGAAAACTTCAATGACGACTGCAGCTTAGGCGATGAGTAGCTGAAAATATCCTCCAGCCGAGTCTGAGGTTCTGAAACAAGTGTGTTGGATTGCGAGATCCGGTGCTGACTAGGTAGCATCATGGGGAACTCGTTTCTGCAGCATGCCACAATGCGTGCAAAGACCTTAAGCCTTAAGGTTGCATTTCCATCGCTTGCTTGGATATTGTGAAGCAGGTATACAAGAAGGGTCCTGGTGAAAAAGGTAGAGTTCACTTCACGGCCTGAAAGCCAAAGCCTTTGTCAGAAACCGGTGCTTGCTCGTCGCCCTCTACGAGGCCATGAGCAGAGAGAGCAGACAATGCAACTGTCAGCTTGGTACTTCTGGGTCCGCGTTTGCGTATGCATTTCATAGGGACGGTATTGCGAGAGAGTGTTGTGTGAATGGATGCCTTGCCTCCCTTGCCGGATCTGTGGGGCTGTCAGGACTACGCAGACGCCCTAGACCCAACACCCAAAGCTAAACGGTCTTCATCCCTGAGTCCCTAAGCCCTAAACAAAAGGATAGGCAAAACCAGCCTTACATTCAACTGCCTGCAGAGGCCGGTGCCTCTCGCGTTTGACGAGGAGGTCGACGAAGAGGGCGACCCGAAGGAGGCCCTTTGGTAGAAGCAGTGGTAGAAGCAGTCTTACATGTCATGTGCACTCTATCTGCAGACATAGCTTTTGCGGCCCAATAAATAATGGGTGTATAATGTAACGCAATGACAGCATTGCAAGGTAAAGCTCTATAATGTAACATAGCAATAAATGCTACAATGCCACACATTATAATGTTATGCAGTGTAGTGTAATGCAGTGTAATGCAGAGTAGCGCGATGTATTTAATGCAATGTAATGCAGTGTCGTGGTATCGAAACATAAGATAAGACGCAGTACATATACTGCAGATGAGCCTGTACACATTCTACTGTTGATAAGATAGCCTCGGTGGACATGGCTCATCGGTGCGGATATCCTTACCTTGTTTGTGTCATTAATGGCTTGTGCTTCGTGGTCTGCTACTGCGTTCCGGCGACCTCGGCACTGCAAAGTGGGATTCTGAGATTTGCAATAAGGGCTGCGCCTGCGATTTCGCAAGCCCTTCGTCTGAGTCCTAGACTCTACACCCTGAGCCGCAAACTCTGCGAAAAAGCGAGCCAGAGTATCTTTGGAAGCCCCTGTGATCTCCGCTTTTGCGAGGTCCCAGCGGCCGAAGGCCAGCGCTTAGTTGTGATGCGATGTAACCTTGGGGTTTCGGATTTAGTACGGTTTAGGGCTTAAGGCTTTGAGTTTGGAGTTTACTGTACGGTGTAGGGTTTAGGGGTTAGTAATATGCACTTGGGATTCAGGGTAATCTCCGACCATGCAGCTCGCATGGCAAACGATGATGAGATTTTATGTTGTACCATTGTAAACCATGGTAGGACCACTTGGAATGGACGAAAACCTACCAACATCAGCAACACCTCCTTCAATACGATGCTTGCATCAGCTCCACCAACCAACGGCCTCGTCGTCAGCCTGGACATCATCCCTCTATTTGTTCACCATCCTTGTCAGCATCTTTGCTGTGATGATGGTTAATCTCGTGGTCGCATCTGCCCATCTGCAGTCGCAATGGCTGGAGTTCAAGCGAAATACTATAGGGACCTTAACAATTACCTATACTATCTGGGGGTTCCTTATATAATAACTATAGTATAATGGGCCCCAAAACCCGATTAAAAATAATCAAGGCCCCTATACTATGGCCCCCTACAGTACTATACTGCACTCTCCTTGGCCATATCTTCCCAAGGCTCGGGAGCCTTCTCTCCGTCTGGAGCTTGGCCAGGGCGCACTCTTACTACGCTGGTTCTCGTTAAGGAATTTAACTTAAGTTACTATAATGGGGATCTATTCCAAATAATATGGTTTCCTTTTTACGATAACTTAAAATACATCTCTTAGCAAGCCCAGTACTTGTACCGATGTTCCCTTCTTTGCCGGTAGCTGCACCCTCAGAAGCCCACAACATCCGCAACATCTGTGTTACGGCTTCAAGGCCTGAGCCCTTCGCCTCCTTCGCCTTCCAGGATGAGGTGCGAGGTTTTTCTTGCGGCTGATGAGCCTTTCTATTTCGGGAATTTCGGCGTCGCTCCTCGGAGCTTTCGACCCGGCCCCTCCCCCTTTCTGCGAATCGACTTGCACGCGCTACGGTAGGCCACCAACGCCCCAGCTCCTGTGGCTGTCTGCCACTTACAAGTGCAGTTTGTGGATCCAGATTTGCGTGAAGTTATTTCCGTTTTGCGGATGTATGCTGCCGTAGGTGTTGGAGCAGTGTTGCTGGGATGTTTGGATATGTCAGTCCGGAGCCACAAGAGGTGATTCCGATATGATGTCATGGGTGGCTGCAATCATACTTACTACCTGCCGGAGGTCCATCGCAGCAATGTCGTCCGGGTGTCGACTATCCCAAGAATCGCACAACAGTTTAAAACCCCAATCCTAATCCTAGGTTGTCCTCACACCCAGACTTAAACCAGCAACACATAAACAACTGGTAGCTCAGGACGTTGATCGCTTGGACTTTGTGACAAAGCGAATGCCTTCAGTGCAAGTCGTAACTGATTGTCAGGCTTTATGACTTTATGATTATTTTGAACACCATTGTAGTTGAAGTGAGAACAAACAACATCAGATCCAGCCAGGAGCACAACGATACTGATGGCCCTAGTACTCTTGCTGACAACATTAATAGGCAGACTCACATTAACGACTCTAGCCCTTCGTAACGTCGGTCCGAAATTCGTGAATGAGATGTCGGCCTGTTCCTTGCCGAGGCTACTGGGAATGCTGCTTCGACAGGCAGGACCAACGGTATGCAGCGGATTTAGAGCTCAGCAAACTATCAGAAAGCCATGTGACATGATTCCAGCAGTTGTCGTTGCAGGTATATCGATTGTTGGCATGATCCTTACCATTGTCGTCTGAAGTGCCTCAACTAGCATCTACATGTCGCTGAGTCTCATGTTTGCACTTCTTTGGATGCCATGTTTGAACACACTCAATGTTTTTCAATGTATACTATATCATGCCTCAACTGTGATTGCCTTCTGAGTTTACGGTCAGATCCCCTACCGTAGGCGGCGTCCCCTTTAAAGTGCTCCGACTCGTGTTGCTGCCAGGGGTGGGGGTTGTCAAGACAAGCAGGAACAATCTGCATGAATGCGGCGGAACCAACAAGGAGGATCCGGAAGTGGCACACATGTATGAGTTGGCCCATATTTAGGCAAGTTGCAGTAATGAGTTTGTAACGACATCAAAACAGCCTGAACAGGATCCTAGGACCACAGCCGCTCGTTGAAGGAAACTCGCTAGCGTCACAGCAGCACGCCTACGCATTCAGCCCAGAAGGCTCCGCGGCCTCTCCTCTTGCTCAGCTCGCCTCTGAGCTTGGGCACTGCAAGGGAGCTGCAGAATTTACATAGCTGGATTTGTGCGTTCCGAAGGTTGGAGGGTTGCAGGAGACAGACAGGCATCGAATAACCGAGCAATGCCAGTACGAAGCATTGCACAGTGTGCAAACTCAGGGAATGGTGTCAATTTAATTTCTTAGATAGTCATGAAGATGCAGCAGTGCGGATCACAGTACCAGCCAAAGGCCAGAGCCCTTTGCCTTCGACGAGGATGATGAGGTACAGGAGGAGGTCGGCATGTTGCCCTGTGCTGGACAGCAGGATCTCAAACAACAAGCGCAGCTTCACAAGTCTGACCATCATCTCTCTACCACCACCCGGTAGCGGCTGCCACAACCACAACCGCCAGATCAAACAAACGAGTACAAAAGCCATCACTAGCAGCACAACACAACGACAACAACAACATCACCAGCAGCAGCAGAAGCGGCCGCACCACCACCAACATCTGCAACTATGACTACAACACTACCCTTAAATAAACACACCTACAACGACAGCAACATCAACTGCTGCTTCTGCTTTTATTTCTGCCGATTGGTCGACTGCCTTCGAGAACCTCGACATTGATCATCTCTACGACAACTGCGACTGATGTTGCTACAACAGTGGTAAGGAGACCTACATCGTAAAGAAGGCGAGCAACCAGACCAACATCCACTACAGCCAAAGTCATGAGAAATAACATGTCCAGCGATAACGAGGATGCGACTAGCAATCCATTCTGGCTTGTGCTGCCCACTGGTACAAAACGTAAACCTCTCAGCATTGTCAACAGAAAGCACGATACTGATATGTTCCTTCAGTGTTCTGCAATGCTAACCCAGTGCTCATGATCATGATGGCGATGGAGCATCTCCAAATCCGAATGGCCGTCACCGTGCTTGCACCAGGCGAAAGCTTCGTCACCTCCCGCCAGGTCGCCGCTGTGGTTTGGGAAGACGGGTAGGCTTGGCAGGTGTAGGACTCCAAGTGGGTCATGACCTAAATCCTAAACTCACCCAAACCCGTTTACGGACGATCATCGCGAGGTTGCAGATGTTTTAGAAGTGATGACCACGACCACAGTAGCGGGCACACCAGGCAGAACAGCCTGTACTGGCAGCAAGGGTGGAATGAAACCAGTGCGCACAGGCAGCGCTCTCTGACCACAAACTCCGGGACCGGGAAGCACATTGAAATTCCATCAACATATGTATCCAGGTGTCCACCTCAGGGTTTCATCAAGAGCTCTGGCAGGATCTGCCAACTTTTCGAGGTGTCCCGTCTTCTCCAGACCGGTCGGCCATGGAACCGAAGTTGAGCAAGGCCTCACCTCACCTGGGCCTCTGCTTGCTCCCGCTCCAGCTTCCATCCTGGAGACCTCATCGGCCTCCGAACGGGCCCTCCTCGCAAAAGACCACGCGTCCTGGGAGCCCGCCGGAGGCGGAAATCGATAACCGTCGACAATTCCACTTCAGCTGCTGACCGGAGCCCGGAAGTGTGCACAGAAGACGGCGCGCCTGAGTTGAAAAGCTCGCAGTAGCAGTAGCGTATAGTAGCAGTCGTCATTGTGTTAGGAAGTTAGATAAACAAAATGAATAAGCAATCACTAAGCATTAGCGGCCCTGGGCACAGGCAGGCAGATCTCTCTTTCGACGACGAAGAGGAAGCGGAGGCCACGGAGGCATGGCTTGAATGTTCCATGCATTCTGCCTGAAGCCAGAGGTCAAACCCAAGCTCGAAAGCACTTCGCTCGACAAGGTGATACCGCGAAAGCTCACCACACTGTCCCGAAAAAACATGCATGAGCTTGTTTCATCGAAACCTTCTTTTCGCCTCAGAAACTTGCATGAATCTGCAGTCGTCCGAACCCAGACGGCAAAGTCGAACACTCGGGAGTCAAGCTGTGCCAAGGCAAGACAGGTGTGTGTTTTCCCGGAGCCCGTGTTCCACTTAAAGTACTGGCATCTCGCCGGTGGCGTAAGCTAACAGAAACTACCCCATCAACCCTTGAAGGGAACCCGAATGCCGAACCATGCAGCGCAGAGTGTTTGCTCCAGGCCCCCGGGCTTGCAGAGCCTCGGCCCTGGAAGTGTACGGAATTCCTACGACAAGGCTGTCAAGAACGGCTTCGGCATGCATCGTACGACTGACCCTAATAGGGGTGGAGAGTAAGTAGGACTTGCTTACGTAGGCTGTTCTCTCAAACCTCACAACCCCAAACCCCTAAAAAGGCAAACCCCCAATAGGTCTCGCACGTCTCCGAGGCAATGCCGCAGCTCTTCCGAGGAAGCAGGGGAGCCGCAAAGCGAGGCAAGGCGGATGCTGGTTTTGTTTTCGGGATTTAGGGTTTAGGGTTTAGGGTTAATGGAATGCGGTAATCCTTCTTCCAGCTGTGAAGGCCTCTCTATCTTGGGGTTTCAGGTCTGGGGTTGTTGAGGGTTTAAAGTTAATTGGTTTATGGGCCCTTTCCGGGGTGGAAGAGTGGTGTAGCAATACCATGCGTGTGGGGCATCCTTGGGTTCCTCTGTTTTGGGGAACCCCTTTGGGGTTCTTGATGTTGTCTGGGTCTTGGAATTTGGAGGTTTGTGGTAGAGCTTTGGGTGTTTTGATTTGTGTTTATGATTGCGTGTGGATGCTTGAGTGCATTCGGGCTGTGGTGAGTCTGGCAAGGTTTATAGTCTACATGGTCTGGAAATACAGGTTTCTGTTTAGGATGACAGGTGGCGAGCTTGCGAGAGTGTGTGTGTGTGTGTGTGCGTGCTGCTTTTGGATGTTTGCGGCGCAGAAGGGTTTATTTTGTTTTGCCCGGGGTCCTCATGCAGCATTCCGACTGGTTTGTCTACTTGCAAAAGCACGATGCAGTACTTTTTGCTGAACTTAACGCCGCCACCACCACCACCACGACTACTGCTACTCTGTAGTGCTGCAACAATGGTCGCTGGATCCTCGCGATTGCTTCTTTCCACGCCATTATTTCTCCGATGAACCGTCAACCTCTTTGCCAATCTCTCTCTTCTCACTGTGGCTCCTCGCGCTACTATTACAAGCCCTGTGGCGTTGATTTGTCAATAGATGCACGGCACAGGTCCCAGCTGCTGCACTTGCGTCCGATTCTCGGAGTCTCACGGGAGCTACGGCTACGGTGTATGGGCACTGAGGATTTAGGGTTTAAGGCTGTGCTCTTGGGGGTTTGGAGGTGGGTTGTTTTGGCATTGTTGCCTGGAGACGAGCTCGGGAATGCCCGGCCGTCACCTCAAAACAGCTGCATGCGTGAGACAGCAGATGTCGCCGTATGTTAGAACTGCTCCCAGAACAAAAAGCCATGATGCTGGCTCCAACAACAGCCATGCAACCCTGTTCCTGTGCGTTATGTCGCTGGTGGAAGCATCGAGCAATGCCGTTGCTGTTGCTCTTGTTGTTGCGGCCGATTTTCCGATCAGAAGCAAAGACTTAGAAACCGCTGGATCGGTCGGCATCCACCCGGCGCTTCAATTTTTCAAGAGCAAGGCTAAGCTCCGGTGGAAATCGCTCAACACTTTTCTGCCACGGGGTTCGCTCCTTTGAGTTCTTCTTCGGCTCCGGGGGCCAAGGGATGCGGCGAAGCGCACGTGGGGGAACGGAAGACCGCACCCAGCACTCCCCGAGCTGCGATCTCTGTAAGAATATCAGTTGAGGGTTCTACGATTTCAGCTTGAGATGTAAGTATCACCAGCACGAAAGTGTTTCATTTGTTTCAGTTGCTGTGGCTGCCTTCATACATCCTGGACACTCAAACATTCTTCTCATGCCTTGCTTAGGATACCCTACAAGCCAAGCCCGAAAGCCTAAGCCCTAAACTCCTAAACCCCGCTCTCCGAGCCTTTGCAGATAGGAAAAAGGCCTTCAAACAAAAGCAAACCTCCAGGAACCAAGCGTGTTGTAAGGCAAAGCCCCTTGTCCTTCGACGAAGACGAGGAGGAAGATCGCGAGGCCGACTTGCAAAAACCCGCTAATAGAATTTAGTATATAATACAATATAGCATGTATAGCATAATATATAATCACAATATTACAGATTATACTATATCATATTATTCTATAATATAGTATAATATACTATAATTTTGTATCATATATAGCATTTGCCTTTTTCGTAGGGTTTAGGGATCATCGGGTATGACTATCTTATCCTTGAGCTCGATTGCAAATCCTTGTGCCGGAAGTGGCTGCAGAGAGAATCTCTGCACCATCAGAACGTTTAGGTTCCTTCCATTCACTTAGATAGAAACAGATCAGTTGTTCCAACAATGGTGGTGTTGTCCCGGGTTCCCAACTTTCCAGACGACCTTTGCCCACTCATTGCTCCTAAAAAACGCACCTGCGGCATCCTCCCCTAGACCACGGAGTGCTAGTGCCTCATAAATACCCCTTATTTAATCTCGAACGCTAAAGCACAACCCAAAAACAGAATGCTGCCAGGCTCTGTCGCGGAGCGTCGAGGATGGGAGGCACAGCCTCCGGTCCGTGGCAGACAGTCTTACACAAGCAGCAGCGGACAGTATATGACAATTTGCAAGCTGCCTACGTGTACGCTCATACATGAGTCAGTGTTCGCCTTGGCTTTGGGTGAGGCAGAGCCCTCTGGCTTTTGACGAAGAGGACGAGGATGAGAAAGCCAAGGCAAAGCAAGGACAATCAGTGGCAACACGATGTCCCAGAGCCTGTTGGACCAAGCCTGCCTGCCCCTCCCTATCTGTCTGTCTTCCTCGCTGTCTTGCTCAATCTCTCTCTCTCTCTCTTTGTGTCTCTGTCTCTTGCGCTCTCGCTCTCTCTCTCTCTCTCTCTTGTGTTCCCATTGTCACAAGGTTTCATTGATCCGGGTCTCGTGCTGGCAATCACGCACTCGCGTCTTCGTTGTAAGTTTGTATCTGCCATGTCTTGAGAGCTGTCTCTGTCCTGAGAGGATGTCCTTTGCTTTGCAGTCATGGCAGCTCCGAGCATCCTTGTCGCAGCAACCATCTCGATGCCCTCCCCCAAACCCTTACCCCGCTTATGATCATCAACATCAGTTGTTCTTTCACCCCCGACGACAATTCATTTGCTTGGTTTCCACACGTGGAGGCGGCACCAGCAGCAGAGACCGGCAGGCACCAGGGAAGACGAAGCGTGACTTGTCAATGCTCGTTCTCCCATCCCAGATTCTGAAGAAAGGCATCGTGTAGGGTAGGAAGGCAGCCGAGATACAACTGTGACTTGTGGGGAGTTTGACCGCCCTGGTAAAATCGCTGCTCGTCAAAGTGGGATTGCCTGAAGGCAGAGCACCTTCGCGTTCGACGACGAAGACGAGCTGGAGGCACAAGTACATCAACGAACAGACGGTGAATTTGGCTGACCTCAGAGTGGAGCTTCTACCAATGCCTCTTGCGTGCTGCTTCTGTTCCTTAAGGCGGAGCGTACAGTCGCAGTTGCCGGCGTGGTTCTTTCGGGAAACCTCCTTGCTGTAGCCCTGCAGCTATAGTTCCAATCATGACGGAAAGAAGACGATCTGATTATGATTTTAGGTAGCCGTGGACGTACTGGTGGTGTTCAGGGGGTGGTGCTGCTGCGTCTCCCGCCGCTACTGCTATGACAGCTACCACAAAAGCAATCCGACAACGAAAACGACGACAACCACCGCCAGCACAGAGACGATGCCGACTTCGACGGCTACTGCTACCACTGCCACCGCGACTCGTATTGCTATTGCAAACACCACCACCGCCTCGACGACGAGCGTATGCAGGCCACGGCTCCAGCTGCAGCCGAGACCGCCAGGTGCCATCGGCGGTGCCTGTGTTAGGGTTGGGACTCAGCGGATTTCGGGAGAGGGTCTGGGTGGTCGGCCGAACGCAATCAGCATCACCAGTTTCAATTCTGGATGAGAGGATGCATGTCAAGCTGTAAAGTTGCAGAGTCGGGCTCCCAAGCCTCCTACTGCACCTGGCGCAGCTTCCTCTTTGAAACAGGATGGCGTCCAGCACACCAGGAGCCCGGTTTGTAGCTCTTCTGATCTCCCTTCTTACTTCGATCGCGCATCCCACAAGAGCTGCCGACCTTGGGAGCAGACCACACCCTCGACCTTGTGAGACAGTGCAAGGTGATTTGTAGTCCGGTTTTTCCACTCCGGCATATTGCAGTCCACTTTATCGTGGTTTCTGGTTTGTTTTTTTGGGAAGTCCTTGAACTCATCCAACATAGGAGCCCTCAGAAGTGTTAGTTGCAAAATTATGTGTTTTTCGTGACGGAGGGGGGACGGGGGAGCCACTTGGGTTCCTGTTTTCTGAAGGTCCCACCTGTCGGATCTAACGATATGATCCGCTAGCCTGGAGGCAAAGCCCCTTGACCTTCGAGGATGACGATGACGAGGAGGAGGCCTCGAATGTCCACTGGAGAGCAATTATTCAACAACTGCTACGTGGTAGTATCTGCTAGGTAGTATGAATCACAGGCATGTTGGATAACACTGAGGAGACACAACCGCGTCCATTCAAGACTGCACATCAGCAGAAGCAGTCCTACTCGGCGGTATGTCATGAGACACCGCCAAAATCTTTGTGTCAACGCGAATGATAGCGAATATTGGTCGCGGCAACACAAAAGCCGTTTCGTGCTGTTTGTTGCGCGGTTGTATAGTTGGTATATCGTTCCGCAACATGTTCACATAGTGCCCTCGATTGCAATCTTGCTAGCTGCTGGCAGTGGTGGCGGTACACAATGCATCAGCATTTGTGCGTATACCCAGGCTCACATGTGGGACTGCCCGATGAACCCCAACAGTGTGAACAGATATAAAGCAACATGCATCAGTAAATCAGGAACGCCGTGACATGAGAATTAGGAGGGTGACTGTATGCGAACTGGGTGGAGCAAGTCTGAGTCTACCAGAGACCGAAGTCTTCTCTAGCACAGCCCCACTTAAATGTCAGAGCCTGTGGCTCCCAGAACTTCAGGGTCGGGGGTCCTTAAGTTCATGGCCGGAGTTTCGTCAGTGGGTTTCAGGATACTAGTCGGATGTTACATGACGTTGGATCGCATTCTATTTCTGCTGCATAGGAGCAGGTTAATTATTGCTAACTCTATGTTCTTTGACGGCGCATAAATCGCATGCGGCCTTCTCATGGGTGGTCGTTCCCCCCGTGTTATTCGTTGACATCTCAACAACCCTCAAACACTGCATAGCGGCATAGCCATCGGAGCCTTCGTCACAAAACCTCAGAAGCTATACGGGCAAAGGTACCAGCTGCGGCGACTGAGCCGGCCAGGCTCGAGGGAAGGGTTTGGGTGGATCGTTGCTGCGAGATGCTGGTTTAGAGTCGGATTCGGCTATGCGTCTGGAGTTTTTTGAATTTAATCCAGGATGAACAGGCTTGGAGCCACAGCCGCGACCATCGCTAACGTCGCAAGATTCAAGCAATCGCAGGGCTTGCCTTCCTCAGGCTTCGATCGTGGTGCACAAGGGAGGTTCGTAGCTTGAGATAGATACGACCCTGTGTTGAAGGGCTGTTGTCTTAGATATCAGGCAGGAAGGATTGCCACGCTTTTGTTGTAAGTACTGCTACATTCACAGCGACTAGGACGACAACAACACAACAACGACGACCACCAGCACCACCACCTCCGCCACCAAGCAAAACAACAACTTTTCCACGACCAGTGACGGAAGCATCGTCCGCCAAGTCTGTTCGCGCGGCGCTGAGGCAAGCTCCTTTGGCTTTCGAAGACGAGGAAGAGGCTTCCTGGTGGGGTAGGGGGGGTCCTGAGAGTCTTTGCATGAAATGCTGTCCTTGGTTCGAAGCAGACAAGTGACAGTGACAGTGTCTATTCAGTCAGCCGCCGAGGCGGCTCTTCCTGTTGAGACTGCCAGGCTCGCCGGCCTAGGGTTTAGGGGTTCGGGGTTTAGGGTTTGGGGGCTTGAGGTCTTTCCTGTGCACGTGCTTTCTTTGCTCTTATATTAAGTGTTAAACCTTTTTGTTTATTGAAGATAAGTTATAAAACTATGACACAAATGAAACAAACAAGCGAATGAATAGAACAAACATCAATGTTAGAAATTCATGATAACCGTCCTTTTTAGCGAAATATACAAATTTTAGATGCTAAATCAATAAGTAATAACCGTTTAAGAGTTAGACTTGGATTAAGCGATGGAGAAACACGTTATGCATCCTTCGCTGAGCTGTCCAAAAGGGGCTCGTGAGTGTAACGTCCCTGGTTCATATGGCCCCTTCCACGCACGGATTGGAGGTCTTACGGGCCCGGTCATGCAATTAACGCTTCGAGACCTCGGACCGCTAGTACTCGTGGTTTTGCTTAACACCCGATGCTCTCCGGAATCCTGCTGGCAGAAGAAGGCGGAGTATTTTGTGTGCAGACCGCGACTTGATCTTTTGCCAACCGATGCATGTCAGCACTGATGCCTCGGCCCCAAAAGCCTCGATCCGTCGCATCTCGGAGGCAGGCACCACTCAGCTTCGGCGACGAAGACGAGGGGGAAGAGGAGGCATATCCAAGACATGTACTTGCTTGGGAGCCAGTGGCTCAAACAGCCATCTCATGATGTGGATGAAAGCAAGACGGAGCATCACGCGCTTCCAGCAGATGCTATGGATATATTGGTGTAAACTAGTCTGGACAACCGGCTCGACTGCATGCCATCGGCTCTGTTCTGCACAGGTCCCGGAAGCCTCGCCGCAGACAAGCAGGTGGACCCGAGAGTTTTTGAGTCATCTTCGTCAACCAGACAAGCGTCACCTCTTCCGACTTCCTTTTCAGAATCCAGAATAATACTATTACGACGACGACGACTACTACTACTACTACGACTACTATGTAGTCTAAGACTATTACTATTGACAATATGTGAATTGTAACGATAGTAACAATAAAGTCCGTTTGACAGCCTGACCTCGTCTATTCAGGCCATCGTTTGGTAGTCATGATGACCGGTTGCGGCTTGACTGACGAGCTCTGAGGCAGAATTTGACCTAAACCCTTAACCTCTCAACCCCGAGACCCTCCAGCCCTACACGCTGTCAGCCCTTAGACCCTGAACCCTAGGGCCCTATGGCAGTGCGTCTTGTCGGCAAGACGTCGGCAGGCCCTGGGCTTCGGCACAGAGTGAGCCCGTGGAGCCCGAGGATGCGGGGACCCGAGCTTGCAGAAGATGGGCCACACTCACGTGTGTAACAAAAGTGCAGGTTATCGTGATCATCATTACCATCTTGGGTTTTTTTGTTCGCCTCCTTCCCCGCTGCTTCCGCTGCTCCTCCTGTACTGGTACTGATACTGGTACTTACTGGCATTGCTGCTGCAACAACAACTACTGCTGCTGCTGCTACTACTGCTAGTACTACTCCTCCTACTGCTACTGCTACTGCTACTGCTGCTGCTGCGACTGTCGCCGCCACTGCTCCTGCCACTGCCGTGGTGACCACGCCTGCTCCTGCCCCTGCCCCTGCCTTTGCCCCTGCCCCTGCCACTGCCCCTGCCCCTGCCCCTGCCCCTGCTCCTGCTCCTGCTCCTGCTGCCCCAACCCGTTTGAGGACTCGTCTTGTCCGCTTTGTTGGTACGAGTCCGGTCGTTAAGCTGCAAGTTGTACTCGTAGCGTATCTCTTTCTTGCTCAGTTCACTGGTAGTGCCAGGCGTCGAATTTGGTCCCAGCCCGCATGTGCGAACCCGATTTGTCACAGACTTGCACGGCTCTGTGCCGACAGAACCTCATGACTAAGACAAACGTTTAGCATCACGTTTCGATTATGACCGTCATGATAGGTTGTAATTCCTGGTCAACATCTGCACCATTGTCATCACCATCATCGTCATCATGATCACTGTTGTTAGCATGCAGATGAACTCGCACATGATGGTATGTCTGCCATCTAGGAGGACGATGATCAGTTTGCGGACTTTGCCAGCGCGGAAGCCTCAGGTTCCTTTTGATATATTTCTCGAGGTGCGTTACTTACATAGTACACTTCACTTTGGGGCTGGTGGTGCTTGGTGCTCTTCTGCTCTGCTTGCCCTTGCTGCTAGCACTGGCACTGCCGCCAATAGCTCGCATCATGGCGATCGGCGTGGCTTCAAAACCATCGTTTTGAGGCGGGGAGTCCACCGACGGTGTCCCAGCCCAGCGCTCCAGGCGCCTGGTGATGGCAAGCTTGGGATGAAGCTAGACCTAGGCCATTGGAGGGATCCGGGGCATCGCTGCGACGCAGTCAATTCTCGTTTGCGCTGCTTACCTGCGTCGCTTTGGTAGGTGCCAAGGACGAAGAGGAGGAAGACGAGAAGCGAGCTCGGCCTGCATTGAATCTTGCGAGCTGAGCTCCTGGGAGCCCAACTCTCCATTTGGCCGGGCCGCGTTTACGGAAGGCCCGAGCAGGTGGCCAAGTCTGACATCCAAGTGTGAGCGCTCTAGGGCGAATCCATCGCATGCCTGTTCCATCGATTTCTTGCTGGTAGGCACCGAGGGTTTTCATGCATGAAAACTTCCCTGGCAGCTGGGCCTTCAGTGCTGCGCCGACCTCGCCAGAACCTTCTGCGGCCAACATGGAGGCCTAGCATATATTATGTACTACACATTATTCTATACTCTATGCGATATCATGTTTTTATGTTGAGTATATTGCAGTTAGTGATGATTCTGGGTTAAGGGTGTTGGTCTTCGGGATTCGGGTCTCCCTGCTCAGTAGCAGGGTCATGAACGCCTTGAGCAGAACATCTCCCCATGGGGCGCCTCCTACTACTACTACTACTACTACTACTACATACTACTATACTACTACACTAGCTACTACTAAGTAGACCAGAGCTTTTGAGAAGGAGATCTCGGTTCTGCGAGACCAGTCGCGCCGCGGTGCTAGTCATTCGAAGTTTGCCTTGAAAGCTCGAAACAATGGGAGGGCTTGGCTCTTACATGCATGAATCAAAGAAGCCAGAATTATACTTATGTATACATCGTCATCAATGCACATATATATATATATGTATATATATATATATATATATATATATTATATGTATTTATATCTACATGGTCATGACTGCACTATATTGCATGCTACTATTGGTCCAGCATTATGTATCATATTCCTTGTATGATACAGTTTCTCCTCGACCCTTGTTTGTAGAGGAGCTTGCGAACTCAGTGCAGCAACTTCTCTCCCGGCCCGGGTCCCTGGAAGAGGAAGCCTTTGACGGCTTCGGGTTTGGGATGCAAGATTCTTGGGTTAGGTGTAGGATGTAGGGTTGCTGGTTTAGGGCTGACGGCATGTTTGAAATACAGCAGAAGTGAAGCTTGATCTTGAGCTACGAGTGCATCATGATCCCATCTCCAACATCCTCACCTGCGGTTTGGTCAAGTCCCAAGGGCCGGTGCACCGAGTTTCCTCATCAAGGGATCTTCATAATGGTCTTATTGCAGACTCGATGACGTTGTTAAGGGTTGCGCCTGCCGGATCCTCGCCGTTCTCATGTTGCTCATGTGAGTCCCGATTTTGTTGCATAACCCTGCGGTGTGCCGTCTGACCAAGTCCAGGATGGCTGAAGCTCTTGGTTACGAGGGTTTGAGGTATTTACGTATTTCGCGTATTAGGGTTTAGGGTAGAGTCTAGGTGTTTCAGAGTTTAAATACCATCGCGGTAAAGTCAAGTGCAGCAGGTGGAATGAGGTTGCGAAGCTGGCGACAGCCGGGCTGGCTATGTCCTTGGAGGTGCCAGAATACCCAACTCATCGGCTGTGGGGTTTAGGGTTCAGGATTTGGGGCTTGGGGTGGTGCAGTTGATGGGGTTTCGGGCTGAGGACTTGAAGCAGCAGCGGGAAGCTTGGAGCATCATTATCCTCAAGCCGTTACATAATCAGGTAAGGTATAGGGGAATCCACCACATCCTATCTATACCCTAAACTTGCCCTAAACCCTCCTAAAATCACCTGTCTGGGGTTCACCCTAAAAATCTTGGCCTTTCGGCCCGGTTCCCTGCAAGAAAAGCTAGAAGCAGGATGTTGGCTGAAAGAGCTACTCGTACCAGAAACTGGTAGAGGGACCCTTAGGGGGGTAGGTAGGGGGAGGGGGGTAGGGGACTATACTTCCTTAAGTAGGGTCCTTATTATGGGCATTAAGGCCCCCTACCCCCCAGTGAGTTCAAAGACGCTTGAGCCGAAGCAACGCAACCCCGGCGTGCCAGGGAATGTCTATCGGAGCCGCAAGGAAACGTCTGATCATGCCAATCTTGTACCGTATATCCGGCCCATAACATACTGGGAACAAGCACGCTTGTATTCATTCTGGCCCATCGTCCCTGAAATACAGGACGACGGTGCGGCCGGTGAGGAGGCCGGGGAATACCTGACAACGGCTTTCCTCGGAGCCATGTACCTCTATAGCACATACATCTATAAATCTATCTATCTATCTATATATATATGTATATATGTATGTATCTCTCTCTCTCTCTCTCTTATATCTTATATATATATATGTATACACTTGGGCCCTGAAGTACTTAACTAGGGAGTACTTTGGGGCCAAAGTATGTACTATATGAGTACATGAACCATCAGGGTTTAGGAAGTTTAAGGGCTTTACGAGATAAGCACAGCCCCCTCACTTCCGCTGCCACGAAGAGGAAGTGTGAAAGTTTTTTAGCATTGACATGCAGCCAACCGTATTTCGGTGAGCGCGGTCTACATCACGAGAAGATGGGATGCTTCAGTCTCTGTGTAAGCTGTATAAGTCCTTGAGCTTCAGCACTGCAACGCAGTTTACCTGTAACAACCTGCAAGCCCTCAAATTCCAAACCGGGTGCTACTTCGACCCTCAGTCCTACATAATCATACTCCAATATGCCCACAAAACCTTGTTCTAGTGATTCAAACCCGTACAGAATCCCTTCGAAGGACACCAAAGATTTCAGCTCAGCCAGGTGCCAGGCTCAGACGACTGGATCCGGGCCGCAGTGCACATGCCCGAGGAGGCAGAGGGCATGAGGGTTTGAGTTTAGGGTTTGGGCTTTGGGTCGCAGGTTTGCGGTTTGGGATTTGATGGGGGGTTTAGGGTTTTGAGTAGCATAGGCGCTGGGAGCTGAAGTTGAGGTTCCCTGCTTGCTTGCTTGATTATTGAAGCTGCAGAAGGCATTATGAGCGAACTCGTCAAGTCACGACAAAGCACACGACGCACCCGGACATGTTCGGTGACGGTCTGGGATGTTGCGTCACAGATACAGTCTCTGAGGTGCCAAGAACAGCCCTTTGTCTCTTGGCCTGCGCAGGCCGCGCAGTTAATCCAGTCTGGGGTCTCCGACGGCGCTGCCCAGGACTCGGCGGATTAGAGTTGTGGAGTTGAAGCTGCATTCCTCACAATCTTACAAGTAGTTCGACATGAATGTAGATTGTCTGTGTACTCAGAATCTGAGCTGTCAGCATTCACACGAGCACCAACAAATTACTAACTACCAATCCTGATATTCACACTCGTACTAAGGTTTAATATCATGCAGGTTTGTTGCGGATGCTGGGGAACGCAGTGAAAGAGTCACCAAAGTAGGAGCAGGAGCTGGGCAGGGTAGCGACTGCCACTGGCATGTGGCTGCGAGAGCAGAATCTTTTCGGCAACGCCGCTTTTGATTGCACTCATGCTGAAAGGGCCATAGCCACTTCCTCCTTGAGTCCTCCACTGAAAGTATTCTGAACCATGGCCACAGCCGAGCCAAACAGGTCATCTAAGAAGACTGTCACGGCGCACGGATTCGGAGCCCTCGCAGGAACAGAGCACCACAGAGCAAGCCTCGTCCTGCAACCCAACCTTCGACTAGCATAGCCTGCTTTCTTGTCGCTTTTTGGATACGAACCCTACAAAACTGAAACGAAAGGAACTAAGGAAAACACCAAGGAAACTATGGCAGCTTCCGGCAGACGGTAAACTCTCTAATGTACGGGTCGGAAAAGAGTATACAATATAATACAATTATATTCCCCGATAGTCCGAAATAAGTGCATATTATGTACTTATTTCTTAATTCATTTTAAATACATATATATATATACATACATACACACATATCATATCATATTCTTATTGATATACATACCCCCCAACCCTATTCGAATCATCACGGCTCGGACACTGCACCCTATAGAGCAGGAGGCCTAGCGAAATCCTTTTAAAGGAACCCTTCTTTCAGGCGCTAGTCCAACTATTAAGGCGTCTTTGTCTATACTCCTGGCATTCAAGGTCTCTTCGCTTCCGCTCGGCCTTTTCGGGGCTCTCGCAAGCCCAGACGCATCGCCTGGGCCTTGGGTACGTGTTGCGGTAAGATGTTTTAGCTGTATGAGGGTTTAGGAAGGAGCCTTCCGGGAATGCACGGGAGACACGATAGTCTTGTTTAAGAAGTCCGACAGCGCTAAGCCGCTAAGCTTCGAATGTCATTTGTGGTGTCGGAATCTCATGCAAGAGAGCTGTGCCAGCAACCGGCCCCTCGCCCCGAGGTCTTTGGGTAGCACCGTCAGGGAAGGCTTCTTCGCTGCCTTGGGAAAACATTTGCAGCTGCCCAGCGCTAAACCCGAGGCTGGGAGCTTCGGGGTTTCTGCCCTTTTTTTGCCATAGGCTTTGGATCGACGGGCCGTGGATCTCCACGGCCGATGCTGTGGATGTTTTTGAGTTTGGGATTTGGAGCTCTTGGGGTTGTGGGGTTCTGACGTCATATGCAAGCACTGAGTGGAATCGGTTTCATACGTAGAGGGGTGTAAGCTTCAGAGGGTACACGAAAGTTCGATGCTCGGATGCATTATGCACATGCAGATGACTAACGATTGGTTTTCCGATACGCTCGCAGACCTTATTCACTCCCGTCAGGGAAGGGCACTCTTTCACTTGCCGGCATATGTTGGCCGTGCCAGTATCCCGAAGCCCCCTGGTGACCAACATACAAAATTGGCGGGGTTGGCCCGCTGCGTGCGACAACTGCAGGAGAAGACCTTAACCTACGTTCGACCTAAATTCGCTCAACAAGTTAGTCGTTAACTGACCTGAAAAATCGCATGCTGAGCATTCTCACTGCTTGCTGCGGCATGCAGAGACGGAGAAGTGGCACCTTTCCGCCCATTTCTGGAGTGTTGTTGCCAAGCGTCATTGACAGTTCTCTTGATATGTGTTCATGCGCCCATATCAAAGCCAAGCGCACTTGCTGTATCTCCACGAAACACAAAGCTAAGATCCCCTTCCGATGATTCTTCAATTATCATCATCAGGCTGCCACCTCGCCGCAGACGAGCCGGCCAAGTTCACCCCAAACACTTGCAGGCAGCGGGCGGATTTGTGTCAATGAGCGCAAGGGAACTTCTAGTAATAGTAGTAGTCGTCGACGTTATGTATGCTGGTCATCGCAACAAGAGTCGTGTGATAAGGTATCCAAGAACTGGAACTATGCCTGTACCATCACCATGACGCTCACATCAGTCGCTGAAGCGGAACGTCAAGCTTTCGCTCGCATGAGCCTGGCACAGGAGTGTCTGCGGTGCCGGCGCAAGTTGTGGGCCAGGTTCGGAAGCTCAGGGCTGCACTGGCAAGATGCAGGGGATAGCTTTACTCAGGGAAGAGGGGGCTACTACGAATCTCAGATAGGACAGGGCACCTCGACGCTTTGCTTTTGGTTTTGTGAAGCGAGCTAGTGATCTCTCCACGAATCACCGGGTCGGGGGGATAGCGAACAACTGTGATGTTGGAACACGCCGAGTAGAGTTCATGATATGCCGGTTTCATGTCGAGTATGCCGGGCAGGATCTCACACCCGTTGAACGGTTCAATCCAATGCAGCAAAGTGAGCGATGGGGTGGATCACGTTCGTACTATGAACCAAGTAGAAAATTGCAACACCAGGACTGATGGCGACAGTTGTAAGTGCTGTTCTGCTGTTGTCATTGCCTCTTGGCACGCCGATCTTAGGCAGCTCCCGTGCAGCCCGTGGGCGCAGAGGAGGCAGGACTTTTTCATGTTGAGCTGAACGTTTGAGTATGGAGCACGAAGCGGGATGTACTTTGGTGGCACAGCAGAGACAGCTTCTGCTTTCTGGATCCCGTGGCTGTGCAGCTGCCTGCATATGGATTTTCACCTGTCTTTGTTCTCAGTGTTCTTCTGTGAAACGATCACATTTTTGCGAGGTTTCAGGGCTTTAGTCAGAATTTTGCCTCCGCCGGCCGAAAGGGACCTGCTCTTTGACCCCCTCGGGCACCCTCCTGCCTGGATATGATTAGCCCCTCCCCCTCCCCAGCCCCACCTTATAGTCATTGCTGCCAAAACTGCCGGGCCCCGGCAGACGACGCGGAGCGTTTACAAATTAAAGTGTTGTGACGAGGAGCTCGACGTTCCGAAGAGCCGGTTGTTTGGCGCAGCCGGCATATACCGGCGGCCAACAATAACAACTTTAATTCCTCCATCGCAGTGCCGCCCGAAAAGATCATCTGAACCCGTGTCGACAAGGCAAACGTCCAGGCGAAAAGAGCTGAGCAGTTCACGCACCAACCAGGAGCCTTTAAGCCGTGGCGTCCCGAGCAGAAGCTCAAGAGCCGCAAGGCTTGTCTACCAACAATAATTTAATAGTAATAATAATAATGATAATAATAATAATAGTTCAACAAAACTTGCCGGCCGACGCACAATAGATGCTGTTGTGCCTGGGAAAGCCTCCCAAGAGCGCATGTCCTGTCATTGTCCAAGACTAATTACCGCTGGCTCACTGATGGCACTTAGGTATGCCAAGCCGATCGCGCAGCCAAAGCCTTGGCTCCTCCCATTCGCTCTCAGTCAGGCCATGGCAGATGTGGACTTTGGCTTCTTTGAGGTGAGCACCACCCCGAAAGCGTTGAGCTCAGTTCGAGACGCAACCGAGTCGTCATGCAGACAGCTAGTGTATCGTGTAGTTGGATTTGGCAGGGGTTCGTGTTTCAAGATCTTCGAATTTTGCGGGATCTTCTGGGCCTTTCGGAAATTCTGCTTTTGGGATGGCCGCGTGGGGTGGGGCTATTGACGTCCGTTTTTTCTGCATCCTCTTGAGCATGTTTACCATGTTGGGCATGTGTTGATGGTGGCTTTGCTGCAGGGTCATGCTGATGGTCCTTCTTGTCAGGGAGGGGGCGGAAGGGGGGTCCGGGGGAGGCGGGGATGATGAAGTTCAGGATTGGAATCACGATGATGTTACTGTTTGCAAAGTTGTTGGCCATGATGAGGATGCTGCGATGCTGATATGAGATAATTAATTACCTTAAGATAAGTGCAATCAAACCTGAGAGATCCTTACAGCAGCTCCAGACAAGCCTGCTTTCGAGCAGTCAGGTTTTGACCAGCGGGGACTCGTGCTCAAGCGAAACTCAAAAAGTGAGCTCAAACGACGTGGAAAGAGTGAAGCTAAGATCAATTTTACTTCCGCGCCCAAACTAACATTTTTGTCCCAAAGCCCCTCTTGAAGCCTACATCCATGATTTGTCACGCGTCTCAGTGTTTTCGTGTCTCAAAGTTGCAAAAATGTAGCGGCGCCCATGCGGTGCAAGATGTTTTTCATACGTTCACATGATTTCAGCATACCCAACTGCAGTATGTTGCTGGCACTATTGGCTGCTCCGACAACTACTTCGCCACTTTAAAGTTTCCGTTCCAGATTTGCCCAGTCGCTTGCCAGGTGCCAGCAGCACCGACGCAGGTCTCATCAAGCCTTCGCCCAAGCAAGACACAGGCTACCAAGCACATAGGCAATCAATCTAGCAATGGTGAGTGTGATCACGATCGCCCCTCAGATTCTCAAAGGGTATTGACATGAACAGCGTGACTCGCTTTGTCTCTACAAGTGTCAGCATTCAACTCCGATGATGATGATGATGATGATGATGTTTGTGATCATGGAAGGAAAAAGCCGAGAGAGAGAGAGAGAGAGACTTTTAAAAGTCCACTCTTCGGGGTGTCTGGGCAATATTCGCCTCCAAACACCGTGCCTTCCTTCAACCCATGGGCGTGCCTTTACGAGGGGCATGCTCTCTCAGAGGTGCCTGGTGAAAGAAGAATAGCGAGAATATTAATAAGGGCCAAGATCAGTTGAAGGTTGCGTGGACCTTGTTAGCATGGTCTATGTAGTTCAGGTGTGTGGCTTAGCGAATCTCGCTCTCTCCGGCAGGCAGGTCAGTAAGACTAGGCCGACAGCCGTGGCCACAAACTTAAGAACTCACTCTCCGCTCCAATACGGCGTGTGCAGAGCGACGGGGGGATCCCCCTCTCTTCACCTTCAGAAAGAAATAGAAAGCTTCCCAAAACAATGATCCTAGACCTTTGAGGCCTTGACGCAGATGTGCTCTCGCAGGCTGGAGCAAGCTTCAACCTGCAACGACCAGGGATGATCAGGGGTGACGTAACCACTTCCTTCTTACTCTCCCCTTTTTTAGACGAGGGATTGTGCAACATTGCCCTTGCAGGCACTCTCTTCTGTCGGTCTCCAGAACACTGCGGCCACGTCCACAGTCAGTATGACGCCCGACATCGCGCTCACTGCAGACACAGGCCGGGATGTTGGCGCTCGTTTACTGCTTACTATGGATACTATTCTCTGGTACCTGAAGTTTAAATGGTCCATGCTTTCAATGCTGAGGCTCTTGGGGCCTAGTGGAACTAATCTTCGACTGTTGTTGACTGACGCGCTTGCCCCCCTGCGGCAACCGTTGCCTCGCACTTGTGGGACATCAGTCGGCGTGTCACCGCACTCGTGCAGCCCTATTTCCAGCTTGAGGTATGGTTCTCAAGTATGACCTTTTCTCAATCCTACCATTGCTTCCTGCCCACACACGCTTGGACTAACGGAGATCTTCTCGAGGTCCCCTGACCTGCGATGACTCCTATAAGTTCTGCATCGTCGCTGACATTAACCCGAGAACCCGACTTGGACTGCCGCGAGGAGTCCCCCAGGTCAAGAAGAAAAAGAAGGGCATGACCCAGAAGGCCCGAAGGGCTGCGCTTCCTAACTCTGCAGTCTAAAGTCTAAGTCTTACTGTTTCCTGTTCAGGTTGAGACGATGATTCCAGAGTTAAGGACAATGAGCTTTGTTGCCTTATGTTCTGGTGTTGGCTGGTTTAGGGTAGTCTAGGCAGCAAAGTGTCTTTTCATTAGTTTTGCCATGGAGCTAGACTTGCTCTGCATTATGAATACGGTTGCCTTGTGGTGAGCACATGTATCGACATGCACACACATACGTGCATATATTTTCTAACACACAGGAAGGCAGGCAGACAGATAGACAGACATGCATGTCATGAATAGTTACATACAAGTACATACACGCATGCGTATATGCATTTGTGCATACATGCATAGCCGCGTACATGCATGCATGCCTGCATACACACAGACATGTATAGAGACCCGCATGCACAGACATACATTGACATACATACACGCAGATATCCGTCCATTGCAATACATGTATACGTGTTTATGCGTAATTACATGCATAGATACATACGCAGATACACACCTACCAATGTCTGTCTATCACGGTGCACATGATAGTCAACTTGTATTCGTATCTTCACAACAGCTCATCAGTCTTGCTCGTGAGGTGAAAAGCTTCCTGTCGGGCCTTCCAGACCTCAAGCACCTCTACTCCAAGTCCGTTGTGGAATGAGCAGCCCATTGCCGAGGACATGAGATGGTTTAGAGTTTTAGGAAGCCGTACTCAAGTGGACATGTCGGTGAACCTTAATACAAGCTTGTGGTTTCTCCCACCGAAGACGGCTCATGAGCCATCATGGACAGATTCATAGAAGCCATACAAGGCAGCCGTTCTCCAAAGCTGAGCTGTATCAGGCCAGCGAGAGAGCTTGGCTTTGCTAACGAGACTTTCTGAGGCGGGTGGAGCTCGTAGTGCGCATCGCAATAGTGTTCTTACAGTACTGCAATTGTCTTTTGCTGTAGTTTGTGGCTGCCCCGCCTGAGTGTCACAACTAGGTGCGAGTTCTGGCTGTCAGCTACTCGGCTCCCCCGGTTCTGGTGTCAGCATACAACCACAACATTAGATACAGCAGCCGAATGGTCTGATGACATGCTGTTGCAAAACGTTGCTATCATAAACCAAAACTATGCCTAGATCTACACTTCGTTTTCAATGCCTGCATTACAAACACAGACCTGTTTTCAACATCCATTTCGCGTTTGGTTTGGGGGTGTTCAGCTTCAGCCTATCGGAAGTCAGGGTTGGCACAGGTCGGAGTCTCAGCTTCTGAGCAGGAAGGTAGTACTCCTTGATGCATTGCGCGCGGGGTCACCGTGGTTCCGGGTTTGGGGGCCTGCAATTGATTCCGGTTTCACCCTGCAGCGTCGCCCGCATGGGAGATCGGTCGCAACAGCGTCAGCCACGATGGGAACTATGCAAGAATGCGGGTCGGAGACAATACAAAATAGCAATGTGTTACGCGTTATTCTGTCCTCCTGTTCTTACTATTCATGTTGTTCGTGGGACTGTGGTTACTATCATTATGGATATTGAGTTGTAATTAGATATGTTCAAACGTTGCTAACTATGCTTACGGTTGTCAATAGCAGCAGTGGCCAGGACCGTGACATACGATAATACGAAGTTAGGTCTCGTTTTAGCCCTGACCCCCAAAGCCTAAACAAAAGCAGCTAACCAGAAACCTCCAAGCCCACAGCCCCCGCACCCTAAACCCTACTCCAGCACAGCTCCCCCATGCGCAGCCGGAGTTCCCGTGCGGAAAGGTGTAGCGGGAAAAAGTGTCGGATCGCTTTGTTGTCCGGGAAGTTTAGGTTTTCGGGTTTAGTATGTCTCTGCTTCGCCTACAGCTCCAGACCCAGCTCTGAATCCAACTTCTCACGCAATCCTGTTCTGTTGTTCATGTCCACAGACACTACTGCATTCGACCGTATTGCTACTGCGGTCGTCCATGATTAATTGCATTCCTCCGTCCTCGCGTTTGAAGAAGGCTCTGGCCGAGAGTAACTCCCAAGCCGAGAATGTGAGCTGAATGTTCTCCTCAAGCCAGCCGCGTTTCCATGCAGCACGACAGAAACGGTAACGAGAACCAACGACACGGCAGCCGCAATGTCAGAGTCAGCAACATCTCGAACATCGTTTCGTCTCATCGCCATCACGACCGCCATTACAGTGATCATCATCGTCGCCACCACCACCACCACCATCATCATCATCAGCATAAGCAGCCAGTAGCATCTTCTTGCTATTGTAGTCGCATTGTGAGTCGCAAGCTTTTCGTGTGATTCATCGAGTAGCACGCTTCCAACCGTGAGCAACAGCACTCCTGCTTTTGGGCATGCAGTTGTGGTATTCGTTCGCAAATTGATGTACTGTAAGCAGGTACGGTGGCGCGTGGCTCTTCTCGGCGGCCACATCCGGCTGCTCGCTCCTCTTGCGAAGCCGCTGATGACGGTGGCCAAGGCACAGTGAGGTTCAATCCCAAATTCCTAGTGATGCTGAAGCTGCCCTCATATATACTCGCACTTCACAGGTAAGTGTGCGCATCGGCTGAACTCAATCCTTATGCAGCCTTGGATTATGATTAAGCGTAGACATCCCATGCTTTTGTTTTCTCCTTGCATGACCTATGCACCACTTCGGCTCGAGTTCTGCGCTTTGCTTGCCTGTGGACCCTTTGACTTCTGCGCCTGCTGTCTTTAGCTTGGAGGACTTGTTCAACATGACCTCGGCCGAGAAGACACGTGTTGCACTTGTGGGCTTGGGCCGCGCTGGCCACTTCCACCTGCAATCCGTGGTGCAGCTGCCGCATGTGGTGCAGCTCTCTTGGGTTGTGGACATCGATGAGGAAAAGCCCCGGCGCATTGCAGCAGAACAGGGGTGCCGCTGGTCCACAGAGCTGCGTGAGGCGCTGATGATGTGGACGCAGCTATCATCGCATCTGCGACGGATATGCACTTGCCGTACATCATGGAGTCCCTGCGAGCCGACAAAGCTGTCCTGGCTGAGAAGCCCATCTCTCACGAGCTGCATGAGGTCATCGAGGCTGTGGAGCTAGCAAAGAGTCGGAACCTGCCTTTTTTCTGCGGCTACCAGCGCCGGGCCGACCGCCACTTCCGAGCGCTAAAGCAGCAGCTGGATGCAGGCGCAGTGGGCAAAATGAAGCTGGTGAAGTCCTGCAGCCGTGACAACCCACTCCCCGCATTGGAATATCTCCGAACCAGTGGTGGCATCTTCCACGATATGCTGATTCACCATGCTTGTCTTTCTCAGCAACGGAGAGGAGCAGAATCGGTCGCGGCCATCGGGCATTGCTACCACCCCGAGATTGAAAAGATGAACGACATCGACACATGTGCGGTCATGTTCAAGTATGCCAACGGCATGATGGCCATGGTTGACACCAGTCGTGATGCCTCCTATGGCTACGACCAACGCATCGAGGTCTTCGGAGAGAAGGGAATGCTGACAGTCCACAACGAGCTCACCAGCACCGTGGAACTGGCCACAAGTGCAGGACACCTGCGACCGCCGGCCATGTACAGCTTCCCACAACGCTACCTCCAGGCCTACACATCCGAGCTCACGGAGTTTGTGGAACTCGTGCGCCGGGCGTGACAGCGAGGTGCATGCCAAGGAGCAAGTGGCCATGCTCCGACACCCGGGTGTGGTTCGAGCCACGATGGCTGCAAAGCTTTCCTGGAAGCTTGGCCGCACGGTGCAGCTGGCGGAGGTCGTGAGTGAGGGCTGTCACTCCCAGCAGACAGGCGCCAAGAACATGTTCGGAGACAGCTTCCGCAACTATGAGAACTCGGAGCGACAGGTGAAAGTGGCGGCCACTTACGGGCTGATGCACCAGAATCAGACGGTCGAGTTCGTGCGAGAGGTGTCTGTGCTCGAGCTGCTCCCGGTGGGGCGGATTGGCTTCAGAGTAGTAATTAAGTAGCATGCGGAACAGTCAGTAGCTCACGCCCCAGTCGGAATTCGAGATTCGAACAGCGCAGTGGCCAGTCGCACAGCTTCAAGTAGGCGTGGCCGATGCCCGATGTTCTCTTCTCCAGGATTACGCACCGATGCAATCACTACACTGTGATTTTAAGCATGGATGAGCTTCGCATGCCAATGATGTCTGTAAGTCCGACAATTCCCCAAGCAGCAGGACCCTCGGACAAAAGCAGCTGCAGAAGCGAAATTCGGAATGGTGCCAGTCGGTGAATTCTGGGCCCGGGAGTGCGAGAGACTTATTGAGAGCACCACCCCGGATCCAAGAGCTCTCCAGCAGTTTGAATGAAGGTGCACAGTGACACTCCTACTCGGGGCCTTTCGGTTGAGAGGCGCTTTAGTCGGACAGAAGCTTGCAGGCTGAGTTTGCCCCTCCCCTCTGGGCCGTGGCAGCTTTACCAGTCCTGCTTGGCGCTGTGGGAGCTGCCGGGCTCCCGGATTCCTGGGGTGCTGGGGCGTCGGGTCGGCATGATGCTGATGCTAGTCGGCATGACATCCTAATCGCCCTTTGGCTTGTTAACATACCTTACTTCGGATGTGTATTTATATGTATATGTTTATGTGTATGCGTATGCAATTAAGTATGTATGCATGTTTGTATGTATGCATGCATGCATGTATGTACGTATGTATGTATGCCTGTGTAGGCATGTATGTATGTATGTATGTATGTATGTGTGTCTATCTGTCTGTCTCCCTGTCTGTCTGTCTGTTTGTCTGTCTGTATGTCTGTATGTATTTTTGCATGTATGCCTGTACGCTCGCATACTCTCATGTGTTCGCTGCATATCGTCCTTGTAACACCTTCCCCCTTGTGATGCTGTGTCAGCAGCGGATCAGAAAGATTGTTGATGCCGTTGACAGTGATAGTGAGTAGTCCGCTGGCATCATTACCGTCCTGGCCCCGGTGCTGATGAGACTCATGGTAATACTGTAGCGATGAGAACGACAACGAAGCTGATGACAACGATGACCATGACGATGGTGATGATGATGGCGATGCTGACGTTGTCGCTGAAAAAGAGACTCGCGAAGCTCACGAAAGTAACGGCGGCTGTGGAGAAAAACTGTGCAGACGGTGTTGAACATGATGGTCAACACGGCTCAGGAGCACTTCCTAATGATGAGGGCTGTTGATTTGGATGAATATGATGCTGATGATCAGCTGCACTGCTCCTGGCTCCAGGCCTTGGCCCTGACGTGTCTGAGATGGCCCTCGGCTGGGAGCAAGCACAGCCTCAACTAGGTTTCGTGAAGCTTCTGAAACTCGATCGTTGGGTTTAGGGTTTAGGCTCTGGTTAATTATCTTGCACGCCGCAAAGGTTGGCAGGTTCCGTTTACTGGGCTATACTTACATTGGGTATAGAACTTCAGGTGGAGACTTTGCTCAAACTCTAGGGTTCGGGGTCTTCGCACCAAAGCTTTGACTTCACTCTATAGAGAACCTTTCAGACCCAGATGGAGCCCCAATAGCGCATCGTGCATTTGTTGATGCAAACGCCACGCTTCGACTGGCCTGTACCATGAAGGTCGTCTGTGTCATGGGCGGAAAGAAGGGGTTGGACACCTTGGACCCGGTCAGAGCGACAGGCACAAGAGCTTCATATGTGTGTGTGTACATATATATGTAATATAATATGAAGTCGGTCGAGGGTTTAGGCATCCATATGCAACCCTTGCATAGACCTCGAACCGAGTTGCCTGATATGTAAGACAGAGCTACTGGTAGAAGGAATGCGGGGAGGCACGAGCATCTGTCCGTTGCGAAGAATTCCGTCAGAGAACGTAGATTACGGTTAAGGCGTTGTCGCGGGGCCAATGTCACCGCCACCCCCCCCCCCCCACCCCCCGCTGCGACTTTTCTGATGACTTTGTCCGGTCCCGCGATGTATAGAGTTCTGGAGAAGGACGACATAGGTTTACCGTGTGATCTAAGTCAGAAAGCAGCCAGTGACAGCATCTGACAGGTTTGCAAACTGCTCCGAGCGACGTGAAGGAGCGTCAACCACAAAACCTCCCTTCCACCCGACCGAGTCAGAAGATGGTGAAGAGCCAACCACACATCGAGTCGAGCAGGGAGCTTCTCAAACCGTGAGGCGTCACGCCTGCGTGCGGCTTGGTTTCCCCGTCTTAAGACACTTCGCAGAGGCTATTCCGAACCGCGGACATTTGCCTAGCCGCTAGTCGTCCCCACTGTATAGTATATCCGAAATCCCCCATGAACCTGCACTGAGTTTCAGTTTATCTGAAGCTCCGAACACCGTGGGTGAGAAGTGCAGCTTGCATTCGCCTTCCAGGTCTCACGGGCGAATGCGACGTGCAAGTGGGACCCCCCTTTCGCCAGGCATACAGTGGTATTCTGCAGACTTCGGGGATATGTATTCCCAATGGTATCATCTGAACACCGCACAGTTTAGTAATTTAGGAAGGTGTGTAGACTTCAATATTCAATAAGCCAATACTATTTGGTGTTGAAGAAGGTCTGAAGACCTTGAGACTTAAGATGGTTCAAGATCTGTATGGCCATAAGGCTGAGAGTTGTTCTGGGCGGCGAATGCAACGACGCCCTCGCTCAGGATGTGCATACGTCACCCGCAAAGACCCGAGCAAGATCCCGCCAAAAAGAGATCGGGACATGGCTCCTGGCTCCAGTGCTGTACGTGCCAGAGGGGAGGGTCGGATGTGGGTGGTTCGTTTTTTGGTCTTCGTAGCTTAGTAGTCGAGCTTATGGGTCATGACATGACAGTTCCAGCCGCACTTCAGCGAAAATCAGGCCAGCTAGACAGCCCTCGGCGAATCGATCGTGACGAGGCTTCGGGAGGCTTTCTTGAAAGTGAGCCAGGCCTTCTTATCCCACTTTGAGCAGTGAGCTAATCGTAGCCAAGGCCGACTTCGTTTCGAGGCCCCGGGGACACTCTGGTGAAGGCTTCGAGGCTTCGGTGAAGCATACTGAAGCTACCCTTGGGCCCTGGGCCTTGCAGCCTTGCATCTTGAAACGTATCGAGCTGTTCCGAGATGTTAGGATACCCCCGGCCCTTTCAGCCCTGCTGTGGACTAGGACACGGCGCACTTTCCGGCATCTTGGCATAGGTACTGATCTGATGCTTCGGTGTTGCTAGGGCGCTCCGAGCTCCCACTTGACAGATTGATTTCTCTTTTCTTGTAGGTTCGAGTATTTTTCCTTTTCGTCCTGAAGCGGGCCTTGAGACTAGCCATGGCCGGCTGGGATAGGTATGGTGAGGACAAGAAATATCGGAAAGATGTCGACTTGAATGACAATCCAAAGCAGCTCTGCTCCGTTGGAAGAACACACTTCTTTTGTGCCCGGTGTTGTTTTTGCTGTTCTGTTAGCTTCGTTGCTCGCCAGCCGAGGCACGTTGGTGAGCCTCTTAGAAAGCTGACGCTAGAGGACCGGTTGGAGCTGCGGAGGCAGACTCGTGAGCAGCAAAAGAAGCGGTCTGTGCTCGCGGAGATCGATGCCGGCGACGACAGCGATGGGCTCGATGACAGACCCGTGAAGAGAACGAAGTCTAGCGGGGAGGGCAGCGGCGCCAAAGCAGCATTTGGAGGATGCGCACCCCCCCGCCCCCCCCCCGCCCCGCCCCGTTCCCCACAGATAGAAACCTACTTTGATAGCCTGCAGCGCCCTGCGCCCCGCGACCGAGGCGAGCAGTCGCCGGATCTGGACATCGTCAACGTGGCCACCAACGGCAAGACCAACGGTAAAGAAGTCGTGGACCTTGCCGAGGATGACATCGGCAAGCGAGCTGCTGCCATTCGCCGGGCTCGTCGGAGAGCCATGGCCCAGGCAGCTAAGGCGGCACCGGTGCCTCGGCCACCTGCGTCTGCTGTCCTGGACCCAGAGGTGGAGGTCCTGGAGTGAGGGACGTCGTCTCCTGGGCCCCCTGAAGACTGGCGCCTTGCACCTTTTTGGGGGGCCGGGGGATGTCCCTGCTTGGTCCTTCTTTTGGGAAGGAGTGGTTCGGGCCACTTTGTCACCAAATACTCTGGCTTCCTATGGCAGTCTAGGAAAACCAATGTGGAATGCAATTAGTCAATGGAAAAGTCTACTCTACTCTCTGAGTCCGGAGATTGCCAATCTGGCAGGCTTGGATTACAGAGGAGCTCTGGGGTTTGGGATGTGGGATGCTTTGAGGCTCCGCTCTATCGCTGTGAGTTCGCAGTGGTTTTGTGGTGGGGGCCAACCCTTCGCACACTGCGACCGCGGCCCAGACCCAAACGGAGGAGTTCAGAAAGTTTCACATGCAAGCAGCAATGCAGCATAAATCTCTCTGACCTTCGCATCGTGCAGGTCTGCAAAAATCAGGGAATCACCGGCGAAGCAGCAGGCGTACGGCCGCTTGAAGCTTCAAAGTGCCTCTTCTTTTTGGGACCTCTTAGGTGTGCCTTCTTCCTAAAGGAGGCCCAAGCAAGCCCCGGTACAACATCTACACGACCGGATGGTTGGGGCCATGATTTACGCGGTAGCCGTTTGCCCCCATAGCATGGCAGAGCAGAGCCCATCTGCTGCCATCCAGGAAGCGCTGGGCTGTTGAAGGCGTCGAAGGCAACGGGAGGTACAGGATCATGTCCCTCCTGGGACCTCCGGAATCCTCATGTCTAACTCACATGCATGCCGCTTGCAGCCTTACAGCGCTTAGCATTGGAGCACCTTTCATCCTCCATAGGATACCAAAGTCATTTGCACTGGCTGAGAACGTGTCCTTGCCTCAGCAGCGATGGCCCGGGTGATTTCGTGGCTGTTACGTAGCATTTGAGCAGTTCTGTGCCAGCTCTGACAGTTTAAATTCGGAAACTAGGAGGGAAGGCGACGTTTTGGGGGTCGGAAGTATCTTGTCTGGATTTCTACTGCCAGATGCAGAGCTTACACCAACTCGTGTCTTCAGGCACAGAGTCAAGCTGCATACTACCGCAAACGATCACATCCTTCGATTTTTGTCCTCGTTGCAGCTTCGGGCTGCAAAAGTAATTGTGTCCATCAACCAGTCCACTGACAATCGACGTTGCAAGCCCTGAACCCTGAACCCCACGCGCACCCTTGCGAGCCCTGAAGCCTCTGCATCTTTGGCCTACAGTGCATTTGGTATCCGGGCCGGCGCGCTCCACTCATCGAAAAGGTGACAGCTCGAGAGGCTCCCCCGCGGGGAACGGGCGATGCTGGGGGAGGGGGTTCTCGTCTCACAGTCGTCGGTAAGACGAACATTTTTTTTGCCTGAGAGAGTAATCATACTAAGCTTACACGAATCGCCCGGCGCTCATTTCAGTTTCATCCGACAACAACAACAACAGCAACAGCAACAGCAACAACAACAACAACAACAGCAGCAGCAGCAACAACAACAACATAATCGTCGTCATCACCACCATCATCTGTACCCGCATCATCATCAACAACATCATCGCTGTCACAACCATTGTCCATCCTTCAGAAATAAGCACTTTTGGGACCACCAGCAGCATCATTCGGTGCTTCATGTGCACTGCGACAACATATTCCTGCAACATAGAACTGCAGTGTTTTAGGTCACCGTCGACGCATGGAATTTCGGATTTGGGAGTTCTGCAGGTGGAGCATCAGATTCAGAGGTTTTGGGGCGTAGCATAACATGGTGTGGCGGTTTTGATGTATATTGTCATTGTATTGCAAAACCAGGCCTGCGCAAGCTAACAAGGCCGCCGGCTGGAGGTTGCCCAGAGTTCTCGCCGGATTCGCTTTTCAGAGCAGAGTGTACACTAGTTTCGCCTCAACGTTGCCTGAGGCCCCCTCCCGGTTTCAGATGCATCTTGTCATGTCTGCGCCGCACTGCCGTCTTCACCAAAACGTCAGGATCCAAAACGATGATCTACGACGTGAACAGTCCGCTCTTCAAGCAGTTCCTTTCAGAGAAGGTGAGCTCGAATGCTTTGTAAATCAGTTCTACTAAGACTCTAGAAACATATATGCATGTGTATATATATATATATATTAATGGTACCCCCCCCCCCATTGACCTACCATTTTGCTTCTTTTGAGAGGCAAGAGTGGGTCGGGGCAGGGTGTAGCCTCATGGAGCGGCGTCCCGCAAATGCTAGCTTCTGAAACCTCTCAGTGTTTTGCAGCTCCCAGAGACTCCAAGTGCTGAGAGGCCTCAATCTTTTTGTGGTTTTGACTCA
>BGNK01003058.1:21833-83915 GCA_003297005.1 Symbiodinium sp. clade A Y106 | reverse complement strand
CCATGCTTCAATGGTCCTGGCAAGCGTGTCATCCTTGCGTCAGGGGCCATGCTTCACTGGTCCTGACAGGTGCCTTAGTACACTTCTCGATTTGTGCGAATCGGCTGTGCAAACACAATTCCTTTGCCCGCAGATTCTTCAGCCCCCTCCTCCCATTTTTCTGCCCTTGACCATGCAGTTCCCATGACGGTGCGATGTTGTATTACTACAGCATCCAAGAAGTCAGAAGGAGCTGAACCAACACGACCAGGACAAAAACAGTCACACATCTAGAACACTGCAGCATGAGCTGAGCCACGACTCTCGCCCGGAGCGCCTTGTTTACTTTTCCTCGAAAGTGTCCCAATCGGAAGTCATCTGCTTGCACAATTTTGACATTTGTCCGCCGCGAGCGAACCGACATGGCCCGAAGGAGCACGAAATTGAATGGGCTGGTCGAAAACGAAAGACCCTTGCTCAAGTCGTACGGCTTTGCTTCCGGTCTTCCATGTTGGCATTTTTCAAGGCCCCCAAGGGCTCTGGAAGCTACGTGGGTCGTTGCGTTGCGAGGAGCCTCAAAGAAACTCACGGAACCACGCCGTGTTCCACTGTGCTACTTCAAGGATTTCAACATTCACTAAACCCCCGGCTGTTTGAGTCTCGTCGCTTTCGACTCCCCATCGTTGCAGTCCCTGGGCGGGCTACGCCGGTAAGCACCCGGCGCCAAGGAAAGCAAACGCAATTGTGTACATTTTCCTCCTGGGCGCCCAGCTACGAAGTCTGAAGAAACGGGCTGCGCAGAGTTTCCATTCGCCTCTGGCTGTGGGAAAGAAGAAACGCATCGCTGCAGGCGAGAAGAAGGGATGGCCTGGCCACCTCTCCTTTGTAAGTGTCAGGGCCTGGCGGCACTGATTGAGCAGTGCCTGCAGTGCTGTCACCGACCCCCACGTCCGTGCGCGAGCTGCTCCGCTCCAAGATGTTGATCGCCGTTGTCCACGAAATCCGAGTTGCGCATGCTCCTCGACTCAGCCCCGCCAGCAACTGGTGCCGGGCCTTGGGCTCAGCTCCCCGGCGGGGCCGCATGCCGGAGCTTGGCAGCCATATACCGTGCGACAAGGCAAGCTGCATCCCTTCACAAGCAATGCAAACAGGCCTCGAGTGGGCCGCGCGTGCTCCATTGCCGGGCTTGAGCGACGCATTGAACTCAGTGCTCGACCTCCCCGCTTAACAGCAGGCCCACTCAGCAGGCCCAGCCGCTTGCCTCGGCGGCACAAGCCGGGAGCGTGTGGTGGCGGAGTGGTGGCAACACCGACGTAGCAACGACACCTTCTTGCAGGCACAAGTCAGTGTACAAAATCAACGTTGAAACAATTTGCGGGCTAGTGTTACGGCAATGAGGAGTAATGACAACGGATGTTATAGACAGCTGGTATCTGTTGGTTAAGGCCAATCGCAACTCCAAGCCACCAATCGCCTGCCCACGCGGGCCGAATGTTTCGTCTCACGGAGCTTCTTGCCCAGCCTGCACCTCGCTTTGCTCGTGGGCCGCGTGACAACGACCCCACACTGATTCGTTGGTTGAAAGCTAGATGTACTCTGCTGTCATTCAAACTGCGGCTCGCGAAGAAGAGCTTCAAGAGTTCTTATGTATGGTGTATGGTGTGATTCCAAGGGTTCTGGATCTGTATTAAAAAAAGATCTGTATTTGTGGCCGCTTCCCTCGTAAAGCACGTTTCGCTCCGCCGTCCCCGAGATCTCGGCTTTCATTCCTTGCTCTTCGCAGCAAGCCTTTTGTCGTTTTCACTCACCGACACCGCGAATGTCGATGGGGAGCCACCCCCATTGAGCGACATGTCGCCAGCCGCTTGGTGTGAGTGTGCACTGCGCCTGGCAGCCTGCCCTTAGCCGGGGGCCTATCAGCTTCCAGGCCTGCGCGGGGACTGAATCGCGCGTTGGACGATGCCTGGCCGCAACAACTCCGTGATGCCGGCCCGGCCGAGTGGCCGCATGGCTGGGGCAGCTTCACGCGACACGGACTCGAAACCTCTTCTATTGCGAGTGTGTTCTGCTGCCGGCTTTGCAGCCAGCAACGCCAGCATCTCGGGACCATCTCGGGCCTTGTTACGCTCATAGGGTGGGGCGCATGCTAGTGCTTGGCTATCGGCAGCGCCGAGGGAACCAGCACAAATTTTCGCCCCGCATGCCATGCGCATTGCGGCGCCGCTTGCGCGTAGCCTTGCCTTGCCTTTTCGACCGAAAAGGTTGGGGCCCAGCCCCGGCGTACGGGGATCACGCCCTCACCACTCGCGCGGACGGGGCATCCATAGCGGATATAGCGGGGAGCTGCTGAGATGGGGGCGTGCTCTGGGTCGCCCAGCGCAGAAGCGGTCCACATACCGGGAACCATGCAGCGGAGGACCTCAGGACCAGGTTGTCCTGGGCTGGGAGGTCGATGGCCATGCTGGCCGCTTCATATGAACGGGCCTGGGCCTCGGGATGTTGCTGTAAGATTGCAGGTGTCGGACCTGAGGGCCCGGTCGTCCGACGTCGATCCCGCCGATCGCCGTTGCCTCGACTTCGTAGCGTATGGGGCTACCCCGCTCGGAGAGGCCTTGTGCTGCGACGTCACGCTCGTGTCCCCATTGACACGCGACGGGCGCCCTCAGCCTTCCGCCACGACGCGTGACGGTGCCATGATTTCTGTCGCCGAAAGGCGAAAGCGCGCAGCGTACCACGAGTTGTGCGCGCGGGGCTCCAGCGCCTATGCATCCGCGCGTGCGAAGCTGGCGGACGCTGGAGTTCTGAATCGCTCCGCCTTGTCGCGCAACTCGTGCGGCTTCGCGCTCCTGCTGCCGTGCGCGGTGCAGCTACCCAGGGTTGGCTGCGCCGCTGCATGGTGGTGCCTGCTCAGTGTTGCTTTGCACAGCACGCTTGCTGCGACGCTTCTCGGCACGCCATACATCGCTGGGGCCATGCCTGGTTCTCAGCTCCCCGCGGTCGGGGACGTCCTGCACGACGCCGTCCCCCGCCACCCCGAGCCGCCTGGGCCCGTAGTTTGCAGCGTGCAGGGGGACCCGGACTCGTTAGCGCAGGCCTACAAAATGCGTGGGAAAAAAAAATTACCTCAGGTTGTTTTAGCACTCGCCTTTAACGGCATCAAGCGAGGTGTTGCGGCGAGTCCAGCACTCCGACAATGGCAATCGTGTACGTTTCTCAAAAAAGCAAAGGCAATATAGATTATACCGCACGATCTGCATTCGCCTATCGTTGTCCTAAACGGTTTTTTTCCAACACACCTTTTTCACCGTCCAGAGTGCGGCGCGGTCCCAGTGCAGGCCTAAAGGCAGGTTGGCAACAGTCTACAGGCAGGCTGCCAGGTGCAGCGCGCGCCGCTCACACGAGACGGCTAGCGAGAGGAGGCAGTGAGGCAGAGTCGGCGAGCATGTCGCTCAACGGGGGCAGCTCTCCATCGACATTCGCGGTGCCGGTGAGTGGGAGNGTGACTCAGCATGCTTGAGTTGGGAAAGCTACAGAGTGGCAAGTTGTGCAAGCAAACATGCCATGGAAAAAACAAAACACGCATGATGACACAGAAAAGAAAAGGTGTCACATGTAGCAAAAATGTCCGGGCCAGTTCGGCGATATAAGTATCTGGACACTACGTTGGGATTTGGGTGACAATGCCTGGTGTACTTAAACTTGGTTGCATCCCCGCCCGCCCCCCCTCCGCCACCTGCGAGAACAAGCGTGCATCACCCTTCTTCGCGAACATCATGCCCCACCATGCAGCTAAGGCCACGCACTTCAAAGTGGATGATTAGTCAAGTCTTATTCATGAAATTACCGCATTTACTATCGCAACAAGTCGCGTCGAAGTCGGACGCGCGAGCACATGCGAGCACCGATCACAGGTGTCCACCAAGGCCGCTTTTTTTTTAAACACGCCTTTTTCACCGTCCAGCATGCGGCGCGGTCCCAGTGTAGGCCTTTTAAGGGCAGGTAGGCAACAGACTACAGGCAGGCTGCCAGGCGCAGCGCGCGCCGCTCACACGAGACGGCTAGCGAGAGGAGGCAGTGAGGCAGAGTCGGCGAGCATGTCGCTCAACGGGGGCAGCTCTCCATCGACATTCGCNGCAGCGCGCGCCGCTCACACGAGACGGCTAGCGAGAGGAGGCAGTGAGGCAGAGTCGGCGAGCATGTCGCTCAACGGGGGCAGCTCTCCATCGACATTCGCGGTGCCGGTGAGTGGGAGCGACAGGAGGCTTGCTGCGAAGGAGCGCGCTGCGGCGAAGGACAAAAGCGCAGACCACCGGAGGGTGAACGCGGAGATGGCAGCAGCTCTCGAGGGTGGCGGTGCGGAGCGNCTGCAGCGAAGGACAAAAGCGCAGACCACCGGAGGGTGAACGCGGAGATGGCAGCAGCTCTCGAGGGTGGCGGAGCGGAGCGTGCCTTGCACCGCGCAAGCTGTCTGACGAAGGTGGCGGCCGCTGCCCTCAGCACTCCAGCGGCCGCCCACTTCAATTGCAAGGACGGTGAGCCTGCAGCGGCTAGACCTGCACAGCTCAGGGTAGGTGCGCTCTTTGGCTCGTCGTGCAGCGAGATACGGTCATACCAAGGGCGACAAAAACTTTGCCGGCATCCGTTGCTCAAGCCCGTTGGGGGTAAGCTCGCTGTTGGGACAAATGTGGTTCAACTGGGGGCTAGGCTGCGCTCGCTGATGTCGCTGCTTTTGAATATGCGAGTTTGCCACTGAACTTGTGCCACACATTGTCGTGTTTTCGTAGCAGCTTGTTTGTTCTGGGTTTGTGCCAATTCCACGGTCGTATGTTAAACCCTGCATGCAACCCTGCGCTGGTCAACTTGTATAAATATCAAGATGCACCATCGGCATCCATCGATAAAGACGTTTGCTGCAGAGGCAAATCGTGCATGGCCTAGATTGGGACACCCTGGAAGTTTTAGGGCTGGGGCGAGGCGATGTGCTGTCATGTGCTGTCCGGGTGTGGTGGACTTTTGTTCGATCTGTCGTTTCTCAGCGGAGGAACTCAGTTCGGTGTCAGTGTCAGGTGTCGCTGGGGTTGCTTTAGGCAGCTGTTTGGATATTTTTTATGCTAGAGATAACTTAAAATATTGCAACTTGGGGACTGCATGGCACTGCGCGAATGGGTGCTTAAATTCTGGTCTCATGCGGATTATGAGGGCGGCAAAGTATTTTGACTACATTTCAACGTGTTCGACTGGAATGAGACGTGTCTGTTGAGTTGTGATGAATTGTGAGAAGGGTTTGTAGCACCGTACATGGGGCACCATTTGTATGTGTTGCGAGGCGCGGCTTTCGTTTGCGGCGCCGCTGTGGAAGCCGCGCAAACCATTGCTCGCGGGAGATCCCAGTATCACGGTTATATATCGTTATGTCCAACTTCGGGTGACGCACGTGATCTGTGGAAGTGGCCGTTCTCGATGGTTGCCGGTGTTGCATCCCGGTTGTCGCCGCAGATGCTGAAAGGATCGCAACGCACGAGGGTGGAGTTGCAGAGCATGTGGCAAGAAACCGTTGGGCGATCCTTCCCGCATGCAGCCGCAAATTTTGCTTCAGCCGGCATGCTGCGGAACGACACGGCCACACCCATCATTGCAGTGCTTGGGACGGACACATGATAACAGATTGATTGTTAGTTATGCAGTTGTGGAAAGGTTAGCTTCTTTTTTATGTAGCTCTGTGTGCTGCGATTCGGGATTCGTGACCACATGTATTGGCATGTGACCATTGCAGGTATGGCCCGTCTACTATGGCGGATCTCCGGGTGCGATGATGCAAGAGCTTCATTTGATTCGGTTGTGGAGCGAGCAAAGTCACCATTCCACAAAATCGCCTGGGGTGGCTTCAGCTTCCCTCGTCGTCATGGACGTTGTCAGCTTGAAGTGCCAAGGCCATCTGCCAAACTGGTTTTTCCCAGGGGTTACCACACCACACCGTTGGAAACCGTTGGGCCCAACATGGGAGTTTCCCAAAATAGGGAACCTTAATATAGCACCCCAAATAGTAGGATCCTTAGAAAAAGGACACCAAAATGAGGTACCCCCTATTTTCGGAAACTCCCACATGAGACTAACATAAGCAATGCCGCGAAGATGGGAAAACACGCTTGTCAGGCCAGTGGTCCCGTGCTGCAAAGGCTTTGGGCGGGCCGGAAGTTGCTTGGTGTTGCATTTTATCTTAAATTTTAAACAGCCCGTTGCCGTCCCTGCTTGAATCAACAACCACGGGTAGAACAGCAACATGTTGCAAAGATTGACAGAAACACTGCCTGCTGCATAAGCCGCGGGCGGATATTTTCAACACGGGAGCCTTTCAGGAGCAGTGAACGGCGGTTCATCCCGCGGAAGCGTGTGTTATCATTATTTGCCGTACTTGAACCACCGCTTCCATGACGGCAACGTTCGTGGACGAAGCCTTTTGGTCTCTCAAAGTCCTGTTGCCTAGGTGCTATCGACATCAAGCTGCACTCAGAGCATCGCAGCTGTGCACACGGCAAGTGCAGAAGCGCCACTGCCGCTGCTGCTTGTCGACTTTCGTGCCCTTTGAAGTAGGAGACAACACGAGTTCTATGATCCAGTGGCCTTGAAAGCAGGGGTTTCTTCTTTAAAAAGATCGTTTAATTGGCTTAATGTGCGTGGCAGCACACAGGGCAAGACATTAGACGACACTTCGCTTTGCAGTTTCGCGGGACGAAACACACCGGAGTCCTGGAGAAGAGATTTTGAGATTGTTGGATAACAGATTTTGACATGCTGCTTTGCATTCGCTCAGTCCTCCAAGGCTGCTTGTCGGGCGAGCCGACGTGTCTCTCCAAGTCGACGATGCGAGTTTTCTGGAGTCTTGGTCGGCATGCTTTGGAAGTCATCATGCCGTCAATACATGGTAGAACATGCCACCAATGTGAGACAATGCATTAGATACATGTGGCAACACAGCGGCGAATTGGAACAACATATGCAAAAAGATCTGAAGGTTTCAGTTTTCATTGTTTTCTCGGCAATGTCGGTTTGCCGACGATGGAAAGAGATGAACAAATAGAAAGAGGTGGCAATCAGATCCACAGATGGCTTCTAGAGCGTCTTCACGAGCTAACACATCCACCTTTTTCGTGCCCTAGATTCTTTCGTTCGTGCTTGTAGTCGAACGCTGTTGCCTGCCCTGCAGTGCGGGTCCGAAGTTTGTTACCAATTTCTAGTTGTGCCAGCACCCTTAATTAAGGCTTTTCCCTAAACCCCCAACTCTACAACCTACACCCCAAACCTCCCGGAACCGAAAAAAAACACCCCCCCCCAAGGCCTCCATGTCGCAAGCCTGGCGCGACTTGGCCCTGCACCTCCCTGCGGCGGCTTCGCCGCAGCCGGTTGCCATGGCAGCCTTCGGATCTTGGGTCGAAAATCAGGTGCCCTTTTTGCTTTTCCCTGGCCTTTGTCTGAGATGCTGAGGCTTTTTCTGGGCAGCGAAAGTGCAGCGAAGCAATGCGAAGCATTCAAGAAAAAATATAAAGTAGATGAGGTTGCGGTCCTATGCTGTAGCTACTGTGGGTGCTTCCGAACTCGAAACCAAGGATCTTGGTGGCCAGCTTTGCAGCTCTTGTGGGCGGTATCTCGGCCTTCGAAGTCGCAGCCGGCGTGAAAGTTTCGCGAGTTGTCGTGGCGATTTGAGAGAAGGTAGCAAGGCGGCCAGACAGAGCGAGGTAGCTGGACGGACTATGTGGATGTACGGGCTGCTGGAATCCGCTCGGCATGTTTCCGAAAAACAGAGAGCATGCAACTGGCGGAAGAAAACCTGAGACCGCGTTGTGTTATGGTCCTGTTTGCTCTGAACTTGAAGATGTTGGCTATTGTTCTCCTCTTCCTTCGGAGCCCCTCCGGTGCGTTTCCGCGCGAGTCCAAGCCCAGGAAGCTGGGGCCCTCATTGCGTGCGAGTATGGCACGAGCGACGTGGAATGCAAGGTCTGGCATAGTGAAATCCAAGTGCAATTGATGTTATTATTGATGGCTGATACTACTGGCCACAGGCATTTCATGAACATGAAAAATGGAAGCAGCAAGACAAATGCTGATGCACAGCAAAGTTAAGAAGATTAATCTTGTCAGCCTGAGGTCCTCCTTGAAATTGGTCAGAGTATGCAAAAACTTCTACGGATGTTTTCAAGTAAATTTGAAGGATCCCAATATTCCAGTTCGAAATGTCGATATCAAGGGCCCCTGATTTTTGCAGTGTTGAACCGCATGAAAAAAGCGAGGTGGCCCTGAGTGAGAGTCGAGCAACCAACGAACTTCAAACACAAGACCTGGAGCCGCAAAAACCCTGCTACATCATCAGAAATCGGTAGCACTGAGGTACTGAGAGCTGTCTCTGGGCCACCATTGCACGATCGACTGCGGAGTTGCGCCCGTGGGAGGACTTCGTTGGCACAAGCCTCAGTTGTTGCATCCTAAACTCTTGAAGCTTTTCCTAAGCCTGCATCCCTGCCAAACCCGAAGCCTCGTAGACCCTTTGGCGAGATGAGCGTAGAAATGCAGCAACATGTCGTGGTTCCCCAGGATCCGACTCCACTTCGCTGATGTCTGCAACGATGCTGTTGGGATGGCTGGCCCAAGAGTTCCTGGGCAACCGACGTATGCTTGCACAATCTTGTACAGTATATATCTATGTATATATACACACATAATTATAGGAAAACCTATATGATCCTTTCCGTATATATATATATATATGCACACATACACATGCGGTACAGCATATGTGCGTATGTTCATACGCATGTACGCATGTTTTGCCATGTGCCCGCACATGGCAGTGGATCTGCTTTTGCGTTTACTCCTTACTTACCCTTTCATTTCATTTGCGAATGTGCGCGCTTGTTTACTTATAGTTGCTCAGTCTCTGATGTTCGCTTATGTGTGTGTTTGCAGAACAGCTGACATTTTACTATATATATATATATGTAGCAGTGCTTGAAAAGGTCAAGAAGCTGGTCTCCTTGTCGACTAATTACATGGCTTCATTGCTTGCACTGTTGTTCTTGGTCTGTTCATGTCTGTTCCAATGGGCAGCTTCGTTTTTTTCGTGGCCTGCTTGCAGCTTCAACTTCTTGATGTGTTGCGTGTCTGTTTCGAGTGAGGGTATGCAGATGTCGGCTATTGGATATTGTTGCCGGTTTTACGATGGTTTTTTTTGTGTTGCCCAACGCCTTAAACCGTCTGAGGCAGGTCGTGTTCTGCGAAGACTGGGAAGACGAAGAGACGGGCGCTACAAAGTGCGCCTGCGGGCCGCCGGTGCCTGCCGACGGGTCGAAGTCTGATCTACTGCGCGGGGCTTACGAGCTGCATGTGCGGGTTGCAATAAAAACTTATGGAGCCTCGAAGGGAGTTTGTTTTTATCATATCTTTTGGAGGACTTCGGGGGCTGTTGGGGTGCAGGAGTTTATACAGGATGTAGGATGTTGGGGCGGCTTGGTGTTTCGTCTTGGAGATTGGCGACTTATGTCCGCAGTCGTTAAAGAACCTGTCAGTCTAAGAGATGCATGCTGCCGATCCAGGGCCCCAAACCGTAGCCCATACCTACACCCCATCCCCCCGCCCTATGCTGATTTCGGGGATCTGCCGTGATTCCTAAACCCTCGATAAAACCCTAAACCCTATAAGCCTAAACCCTAAACCCTAAATCGCTAATCCTTAACCGTGGCTCCTGTCTGTACTACAAGGAATGGTCGGCTCATGCCCGGGGCCCCCACAGCAGCGAGGAAGCTTCTGCATCTCGTGGCGGAGATCATCTTAGCAGGCCGGGGCCACTGTAGGGATGAATATTGGGGTTAGGGCTTAGGGTTAAGGGGGGTGTATATAGGAGACTTTGGATATTAGGATAGTAGGGGGAGTTCGTTTAGAGTTTTGTGTCTCGCGTAAGGCTTTAGCTTCGAGTTTAAGTTGAGAGGTCACACTGTCGCTTTGTTGAGAAGGTCCAGCATCGATCCCGGACGAAGTTGTGGAGTTTTGATGGTCATCAGCCCTAACCCAACCATCCATGAACCTTTCCTTCCCAGCTCCAGGTGATGCAGCTAACATGCAGCCGCTGGGCGAAATTCCGCAGAGAGTGAGAGAGAGTGTTATGGGGTTTGAGGTTAAACCTGCAATCCATAGCCCAGCAGTCTCAACTAAACCCTAAACCCTCAAGCCCAGACACCAAAACTCTGTCAGCTGGGCGGGTGGGAAAAGACACCAAAGCTGGCTTCTGAGGAAGCTCTACACTGCGGTGATGGCGAATGAGGACCATTGCGAAAGCAGGGTTGCAAAAGTTCTCGACCCTGGCTGTCCTCAGTTTCAAACGCTTCAACCCCCACCCAGAGACTCCAACTATTGATTCATGAAGCGTCCGTTATTCAGGACTCATGCTCTAATTCAGCATGTTGTAGTCTTCTGGAACGCTAAGCTCCGAGCAATCTTGAGAAGACGATGGCAGGACTGGCAGGTCTTGTACAGCTGCACTTCACAAGCTTCGAGCCCACAACGCCTCTCGGTTTCGCCGTTCTGTTTACAAGAGTTATTTGCAATACTGATGAGGTTAGCAAAGGTGGGGTGCGCTGCTGGGCCGGTGGTGGGTACCGTAGTTGTAACCAATGGCGGCACAAGCATGAAAGCTGGCAGGTTGCGTTTCTAGCACTCCGAGAGCACTGCGGGTTCGGATAAAGGTACAGAACACTAACGTCGTGTTACAGGCACTAGAGGCTGGGGTGGCCATACAGAAGCGACCTCTTTTCGTCTAAGTCTGCATATCTTCCGGGCCGGCAATTTGGAAAGTAGCAGCTGCCAAAGCCCCGCACTGTCAACCCGGCCTCAGACGGACCGGAATGAGTACTTTGTCATTAGTTGGGTAACATTTTTCATTTTTTGGGTACATGAACCCAATAAGGAATAACAACTTAAGATTAAATGTTCAATCCCTATCCCAACCATGAACAGAGTAGCAATACTTTGCTGGGATGCTGTAGGTTTTCATAGTACAAGGCCCCTCAAAAAAACATGCAGTCGAACGCTTCAAACGCCTACATTAAATGGCCAGGATACCCCCTTAAACCCTATATAAACCCTAAGCCCTAAACCCATTAAGTGGCAAGGTTACCTGATATTGGACCGTGGCAACATGGAGTTGCCTGCGAACGCACGGCAGCGCCTGGATACTCGGGCGGCACAGTTTAGGGATTAGGGTTTATAAGGTTTTAGGGATTATAGGGTTTAGGGTTTAGGGCCTAAACACCGGCTCAAGCTTAGGTTTTGCGGCGCTTAGTGTTAGGTTTTGAGGAGTAGCTTTGGTTTAGGGGACTAGGTGTTGGGGCTTTGGACTTGCAGTTCTCCACAAGATTCTTGGACGTGGTAAGCAGATTTAAGTAGGCCTACGATGCTGTTTGTGCAGTTTATCACACCAATCTCCTCGTACACAGGGTCGGGGCTTGGGTGTCAAGGCTGTCTGCGTCTAGGTATTCAGCACTGGAAGTTGATGATGGATTCGCCAGAAGTCCAGGAACGACGGAGTCTAGTCTGAGGGATGGCTCATTCCAGGCAGCCGTAAGGGCTTTTTGATGGCCACTCAATTTCTGAATCCGTCACCTACACCCTAAACCCTGAATCCGTCAAGCAGCCCAGGCAGAGACACTGGAGCCGATTGCTGCCGACGAGCTCTTCGAAAGCTTTGAAGATCGAAGCTATCTTTCGCAGAGCGACGTGCCCGTCAAAAGATTGAATGTAACTGCACGCGTGTTTCCTTTCGTTGCAAACCAACTCAACAGTAGCTACGTGATGGGAAGGAACCGTGCTCCAAGCTGCTGGATTGCTTCACAGGCCGATCTGAACTCCGGATTGCTGGAACGGGTCGTGCAGGCGTTGCATAATCCAAGAAGTAAGCAGCCACATCCCAAGCTTCTCGATCTCTCAGTCGGTTCTGCTACCGCAGACAGACGGAAAGCGACTGTGACAGATTGCAATCGCAGCATTTCGGCTTCGAGTATTGGAGAATCTTGGAAGAGCCGTTGCGCTCCCTTCGATTTCCGTGCCATGCTGGACATCATCACCATCCTCTCAGCCGCCGGCCTGCAACAGGAGCTCAAATCGGTCAACGGAGACAAGAGCTTGGTGATCCACGAGGACTTGAGGATTGAGAATTGCAGGTCATTTAAAACACTTTGTAGGAACAACTTGCGTGAAGGAGCAGGTTTCATCACACCAACTTTGGCCCCCATGATATCTCAATGGTTACAGTGTTGCGCTCTTGACGCTTTGGTATGTGCTGTCGCTGTGTAATGTTGTTGCCCTGCAGTTCGACATGCTTCTTCACATACGCAGATAGGAAGAGCGGCATTCATTGACCCGGACTCAAGATACAGTGGTTCAGCTGCCTCGATCATTCCCAATTAACTCTACTCTGAACTGGGGTTTGGGTGTATAGTCAAACGAATAGTAAAAATATGAATAGCAACATTAATAGTAATAAGAATAGCAATTGTCATAATAGCAATTATCATAGTACTACTATAATAATGATAATAGTAATCATGCTTCTTCTGTTAGGGACTCCTGTACCTCGCTGAAGATGTGAGGCCTCGGGGTGTGCTCCTGCTCCTGACATCTTCCCGGCTTTTCTGATATGTTCGGAAAATTATGGTCCTTCTAATAAGGTTAGGGTGCTATACTCCCATATTGGGTTTTTGCCAAGGTCTGTATCAGAGATCATAGTATCTTCCCTTCTTTCTTCCTACTTTCCTCCTACAATCGTAGCTACTGATGAGGAGAAATCCCGACTTGACAGCATCCCCACGTGCGCAGGCTGAGGAAGAGACGAGTTTCGTGGAGAGTGCCGCCGGGCATGTCTCCACGGCCCTTGAAACCTTCGATGATGCCGTGGCCCAGGGTTGGAGCGCCCCGGAGGTATGATTAAGTCTGTAATGTTTACGAACCTGACCCGATAACCCCCAAAAATAGTAGGATTCCTATAAAGAACCCAAGTAAGGACCCAGGGATACCCAGGGTTTCTCAATGAGATTCCTGTATTTAGGATTTAGGGTTCAGGTTTTGGGCTTCAGGGTTTTGGCGTCAGAGCGTTGGGGTTTAGTGTTGGGGGTTCCTAGTCTTGACTTCCACATGGCACACGCTTTTCTTAGTATCCCTTCTCCACTTTCCATATCCCTTCTCCCACTTTCCGTCCAGACCAATCAACACACCGTATTAGTTCAGGACATTCTAGGACATTGACAAATGCCAAATGACACCCTAATTCCTAAACAAAAGCCCTAAACCGTGGCTATGAAACTTTTGCACTTTTCGGAGGAGACCGGACTTCGGCTTCGGTTCTGTTGCAGATCCCTTTGCACTAGCGTCTGTCTATAGGGTGGTCTACCATGATTCTAAACGGGTTCTGTTCTGGTGTATGAGAGCTTCTTTTTTTTGGTAAAGCGCTGTTTCATGGTTCTACAAAGGTACCTTGAACCCTTCCCCTCCTCAACACTGACATGGCAGATTCTACACTTTACACCTCCGCCAACAGGACAGTCGTCTTTACTGCCTGTAAGGGAGCTTTGTCGTAGATTCCAACCGTAGCCAAGGGGAGGGTATGCCAGTGTGTCAGTTCTGCAGCATTTCTTGTGTTCGGATCAACGAGCGAAGCTTACCAGTGTGAGCCTGTCAACTTTTGCCGGAATACTACCTTGCAAAGAATGGACGCCGGGATCCGCTAGAGTAGCAGCTGCAAGGGGCAAGCTCTTCTTGAAGTTTGTAGCCCCCAGATCCGAGCTCCAACTTCGCGACTTGATCACTGTACAGCCTATCCCCAACCCTGGAAGCTGAATGCCAAACCCCCAATCCCCTTCGCCCCACTTGAAGGCGCCCTCTTCGGAAATTCCGAAAGCTCGGCGGAGATGCAACCACAGCCCAAGAAGGTGGATTGATGCTTTCCGTCTTCTGAGACAGAAGCCAGAGGACCCGCAGTGATCTAACGACCGGGGTATTATGAGACATCTTGGTGAAAGCTTAAACCTTTAATTAAGTAAGCATGTTTGTGCCGTGACTTGGGTTCCTGCCATCATCCCAGCACAGATTGTTTCTCTCTGTCAATGTGCCAGGCCCAAGTAGGAACAAGGCGTGCATGGGGATTCCGAGTTCCGCAAACAAAGTAGGAGCGAAGCACCTGGACTGCGCTAAGCCCTCAACACTTCTCCACTCTGAACCCTACCTAGACCCCCAACAGTAGGTAAAACAATGGCCCAAAACCTATAGAAGGCTATTATTCTACATACTTTTGGGGTCCAGGTATAGTCAACTGATATGTAAATGCCCAGTGCGCCTTTGGTACGGGCCGCCTGCAGCTACTACGCAAGCATCGAGACAGAAAAGCTTTGCCGGAGACTTTCAGGAATCACCCATCGTTTTGGAGGAGAGGGTCTTAATCACCATACATCACGATCCCAGATCCTCGGCTTGGTTTACAGCTACTGACAACTTACCAGTCTTCTTCTCTTACTTAGTAGCTGAGTGGATACACTTTACACTTTTTGGGGTAATATTACCCACTATAAAACTGAAAGTGTACACTTTTTGGGGCTTATGAACTCAGCAACTAAGCTTATTATCCGCCGAAATCAGCATTTTGTTGTTGTTGTTGTTGTTTAGATATCGCTTTTCTGTCGCAGTTTCCCTACGTAGGACTTAGATACCCTACAGACACGGGTTACTCCATGTTCGACTTTTGTGAAAGTTCCAGAGCAAGGCCTTTACACACTCAGGACCGCCCAGCTTGCACAGACCCCTTCCATTCTTCTTCCCACCAATCTGGAGCAAGTCTTGAGAGCCGGACGCTTTGCATACAGGCTCTCCTGTAACACTGAATCGGCTTGATCCTTGGCTCAGACCATGCAGGTGCTACATGATTTTGGGCCGTTAACCCCAAGTGTAGACACTGAGCACACATGTCAACACGTTGCGAGACCTACAAAAACGTAAGCTTGCACACCGGTAAACTCTGCCAAAGCAATAACGCAGAGCCCTACTAAAACCTGTGCAGCCCGAAACGCTATGAACACCACAAACATCTCTATGCCCTGTCGTTTAAAAGCTAACCCTGAAAAACCCCCCACCGGACCAGATACAACCCTGTATAACCCTATGGAACACTTTGAAAAACCCTTCCTGCTTGCGGAGCCCGTATAGGAAGCCTTAAAACCCCTCTACTATACCCTTGCAGGCGCGAAAGGAAACCCCAAACCCCCAAACCCTGCTTGAAAAAGCCATGTCTGCTGGTGGAGCGACGAAACTTCGACTGCTGAGGGCTTCGGGCTTCGGGGTTTGAGGGCAAGGGTTTTCGGGTTTGGGGTTCGGGGTAGGAGTAGGAGCAGCAGCAGGAGTAGTACTGGTAGTAGTAGTGGTAGTAGTAGTAGTAGTAGAGTAGTAGTAGTAGTAGTAGTAGTAGTGGTAGTAGTGGTAGTAGTGGTAGTAGTGGTAGTAGAAGTAGTAGTGGTAGTAGAAGTAGTAGTAGTAGTAGTAGTAGCAGTAGTAGTAGTAGTAGTCGTCGTAGTAGTCGTAGTAGTAGTCGTAGAAGTAGTCGCAGTCGCAGTCGCAGTCGTAGTAGTAGTAGTAGTAGTAGAAGACATCCATTTACTCGGTACTTACAGTACTTTCGTAATGTCGGACCATCTTGTGAAGCCTCAAAATCGACTTGTCGTCTTTGCAAGCTCGAGCTTCGGATGTTGGAGTTGTTTTTTTTGGTGAGGGGTGCGGGCTGATGACGACGCTGTGATGTACGCAGGCACCCCGAAACAGCCATCTTACTCGGTATTTACAGTACTGTCGTGATGTCGGACCATCTTCTGTAGTCTCCTAATCTGCTTCTGGACTTTCCGAACTCGACCTTCGGATTTCGGAGGCTCTGGACGAAAACTCGAAATGGGGTGTGGGGAAGCTTTTTGGGGGTGGTTCTTTGGTATGACTGCACTTGTCTTAACACACTTTGAACCATGTTTACTGGGTGCCGGGCTTCATGCTTCCTGCTTCCCACCATTGCTTATGCTCTCTGCTCAAACATCGCAATCACGGCGAGGCCGCCGGACCTGATGCACCTCAAAGGCAGCACCCAGTGTCATCGTCGAAGTCACAGATGTCGGCTGACGGCCAAAGGCCCTTTGCCATCCTTTGCCTGTCTTGGAAAGTCGCGTCACTGTACCAGAGGCGCAGCAGTGGCACTTGAAAAGGAACAGCGAGGTAATCAATGACCCAAGATCGTGCCAGTTTTCCCAATTGAGCGATTCGCTTCTGGGTATTGCAATACGTTGCAACACATCGGTTGCATTGGTCTCCCAATGTATTCAGGTGCCTTCCCGGTTCATGATCCTATCACCTGAAGCCACCGCAAATGCATCAGGCCTAGCATCAGGCCTGATAAGCACCCGGAACTTTGGAGCAACACTGAGCTCATTTCATTTCTCTCTTTCTCCCTGTCTCCCTATCTCTGTGTCTCTCTCTCTCTCTTTTCCCCGTCTCGGGCATTGATTCGAGTCCGCTGTTGTGGGGAGCATCCCAGGGGGGCCTTGTTCAGAAAACCAGGAGATTCGTCCGCCGGTCGTTGGGCAGCCGTCTGAGGCTCGCCACGCAGAACAGAGCCCCCATCATCGGTTACAGAGGAGCAAAGCTCCCAACAAAACGAAAGCACGTCTAGATTCTAGGGTTTAAGGAGGACTATAAGGGTTACTACAAGACCTGGGGTTCTGCCAACTTACCTAGAGCGGCACTTCTACAGGGTTCCGGGTTCAGGGCCTACCGTAACCCCAAAGAATCTGCATTGTTCGGATGCCTTGTTGTGATTTCCCTGCATCCGGTTTACGGCTCGGGTTTTGGCAAGGTTACCCTTTCACACCCGGGCACAACCAGCAGCACCCTCCCACAAGGCAAGAGAAACTGGGGACCTCCTTTTCGGGCACGACGGCGCTGTATGTGCTCCCTGCCGAAGAAGATGCAGAGATGGACCCATGCTAGTAGGGCAGTTTAGGGCTTACGCTTCAGAGCCAAGGCACGGGGAGATTAATCGCACATCAAGACATGTAGAACCTCTCCATTCGGACCCCCACCCCGCCCCNCCCCCCACCCCCGAAACCCGAAAGCCTAAACCCTGAACTCTAACGATGGAATCAACGAGCCTGCGACACTTTACAAGCAACACTCATGTAATGTAGCTACTTGAGGTGGGCTTTGCTGGGGTTTAGTATACTAGAATATCTTACACACTTGTAAACCCTCAAGAATAATACATCTAATGGTTCAGGCTGGCAATATCAAGTTTAGGCATGAGACGATTCAAGGAAACCCCAGGATGAGAGTTATGTAGACCATATCTGGACGCCTACAAAACCCCACTGTTAAGTTGTTAAGGATTGATAAAAGGAACCCATAACAAGGAACCCTGAAAAGGTAGGGTACTTGCGCCTTCAGCAGTAGGTTCTGTGTTACAAGAGCTCCATGGAGCCTGGCAACAGCATCTCCTCCTGCACCTGGAAGGAGTCGCTGGGAGCCTTGGCCAGCAGTGAATCAGAGTGCTCCCGGCTGTGGGCAGGGAATCCACAGTTTCGGGCTTAATTAAGAGTTGAGGGTTTGGCGCTTATGCGGTCTAGTGGGGTGTGTCTGTTACCGCCATGTACTGAGTACTGGCTCGGCCGGGTAACGCAAACATCTGAGGTATTTAGCTGGTATAAGATCCTGTTGTTTGACCGTGAACTGCTACGCGGGATGCTTACGAGCGGTGTAGTCCCCTACCCGAACGTCAGGAAAGGGCTTAGGCTCTTTCAGGAAAGGGTTTATAGTAGAAGCCAGAAAGTTGGAACATCGTTCTCCTCATGCCTTTGAGGTAAATTATAAGGGATCCTAGCACGAATCCTCCTAAAGCCATGTTCCAACTTTCTGGCTTCTGCTATAGGGTGTCTTAAAGCGCTTCATCAAGTTTGCGGCCCTTAACCATAAGCATCCCTGGGTCCAGGGCCAAATCCCCTGAGAACCCGGAAATCCTATGCCCACTCGGATGTGGATGATCAAAATCCTGAGCATGCTCCCATATTCATGCTGAGGGGACCTCTCAAATCCAAAAAAAACCTGCAGATGTACAGTACAATCTTTGGGCTTGATTAGGGTTTACGGTTTAGAGTTTAGAGACGATAGCTAGGGTTCTGGCTGGAGGCAAGCTTAGTGTCTAACATCTTACCTCCCGAGAAAACCGCAGACAAAGGGCCCCCCTGGCAGCAGAGCGCGGCCCCTGCCTGCAAACAGGATCATTCAGGTATCGGAAACCGCAATGTGGAACTTTGCTCCTAAATCAAACGACGCGGAAACCAACAATCTAATAATCATAGCAACAATAGAAAGAAGAATGCTATCATAGTACAACAGCAGTGGTAGTAATAATTACACGCAGTAATAACAATCATGATGACAGTGATGCTAACAAAACCAGCGAAGATAGCGGCAATAGATGATAGGAATAATATCAGAAGTAGGCATACTGCTAAAATGACAATGTTCAGGGCAAAAATAGTGTCATCAAAAACCAGTTATCAAAATGACAATAACGACCGTCATAGTGATAACAGTAGCAAGCATGACAGTAACAACGACGACAACCACAATAGTAAGAATGATAAGAAGCAGAACAATAACAACAAACACAGCAATAACAACAAACATGCTGACACAACTGTTGACAACAATAAAAACTGTAATACGAATGATAACATTGCGAATAACAATAATGGGGGCAGGAGCTAGGATAAACAAAAAATTCACAAATGTGTAGTAAAGTTAAAGTTAAAGTTCAACTCTAAAAAACAACGCTAAACACACTAAGCACAACATCTTGACTGTATATACATATGTAGATATATATATATATATATACATACATACATATATATATATATATATGTGTGTGTATATAGATAACCGAGGGACGGGCACGCACAAAAACACACCAACCAACCAACCAACCAACAAACCAACCAACCAACCAACAAACCGACCAACCAACAGACCAGCACACAAACAAAAACAAACACACAAACAAACAAGCAAACCAACACACAAGCACACAAGCAAACAAAGAAAAACAACAAACGAACAGGCAACACAAAAGCAACCGCAACACACAAACTAAACATACAAATATATATATATATATATACATTTATACGCAGTTCTTCAAAACAACTATGTGTATATAGGCAGATAGGTAGGTACATAAATAAACAGAGATAAATCGATAGTTGGATAGTTATATGATAAGCATATATATATAAACATATTTATATACACATACATAATTTTGTATGTGTATATATATATGTATACATGTATTTTAGCTTTTTCAGTCGTGGCCTCAGGTCCTCTTCCAAGTCCTGCACCCGGACCGCCAGGGTGGCAATCTCCATCCGCATTTCATCCCGCAGTCCTCCGGCAAGGTTTTTTCTTTCGGCTTAGGGTTTTGAGCCCAATATCCTCGAACCCTGGAGCCCCCTTAAGGTTTAGGGTTTAGGGTCTAGGGGGGTTTAGGGTTTAGGGGGTTTAGGGTTTAGGGTTTAGGGGGGTTTCGGCGCTCACACTCGGACAATCCAGGCGAGGCATGTGGTTCAGGGTCTGCTGAGTGAGACTTCTCTAGTGGGAAGGGTTTAGGGGTTAGGGGGATTCTGTCGGTTTAGGGTTGTGCAGGGTTTAGTAGGAAGTTAGGTTAGGTTTTGGTGTTGGGTTCATTGACTTCGGTTCTCTCACTTTCAGGGACTCTAGCTCTTTCGGTTTAGAGCTTAGGGCCTTGGGTTTGGTTCCTGTCTTCCGCGTTCCACCGCCTGGAAACCCCCCCCCCTCCCCCCTTTTCTATCGGATCCCAATGTAGGCCCTGATGCAGGAGGGATGTCTCTTCCCCATATGGGTAAGGGTTCCTCTATCATTTACTATAGTTGTGATTTTACGGGATGTGATTCAGGACTCCTTACCAAACTAGTGGGACCAGTGAAGGGTACACAGCGAACCTGGCCCCCAAAATGTCCAACCGGTGTCCGTTTCGACTTCGCATGACTGCGCCCTCGACGCAGAACCCACCCGAAAAAGAACCGTTCTTATAAGCCCTCGACTCCTATAGACCCTGAAAGCCCTACTAGTAACCCCAATACTTACCCCCAAACTCAAACAAAGCCCGGTAACCCTAAACAAACCACTACAGTAGTAAGTAACTCCAATCAGCCTCAGCCCTGAAAACATCCACAAAGGAACCGTCATGAAGCCCATTGTAGCAACCCTTCTACCAAAAACATCCATAATGGACCCCTCATGGTAGCCATTGTCGCAGCCTTGTGGCAACCCTTTTCGAACCCTTTAAACGGCTCTCTACCCGTCGGGAGGCGTCGCTCTAAAGCTGCCAAGTTCTTCTCAAACTTGGCGGCCGACATTGCGTCACAACCCAGGGGCTTCAAGCAAGTCCGGCAGGGTTGAGGTGTTGTTTTCTCACTGGCCCAAAACCCAAGGAAATAAAAGTTGAAACTTTCAGAATCGACTACCTTATAAGAACCCCAAAAGTTGAAAAGTTGAGTTTACAGCCAATAAGGTTTTAAAGGGTTTAGGGTTTCGGGTGTAGGGTTCTTTAGGGTTTCGGGTGTAGGGTTCAAAGTCTTTCTACTAAGGATCTCAGGGTTTGGGGTTTCGGGTTCAGTATCCTTCTACGAAGGATCTCACTCTTCAGGTTCAGTATGAGGGTCTTGGCTGGAGTTTTCGAGAAGGCCGGGCTTTCACGGCTGAGGCGATGGGGGCGATGGGGCTATAGATCCCTTACAGTAACCCGTATAGTCCTCTTTAAAGCAATATAGTACCCATATAGATCCCTTGCGTCGAACATTAAAGACGAGACCAAAGGCACCTTTCTCCGTTCTTTCATGTTGTCATGGCAGCGCATACCTTTCCTGCTTGTATCACTGGTTGTGACTGCTGGTCCAGTCTTATCATCGCCTCATCTGCTTCGCAGATAAACCTTTAACCTATTTTGGCCTGTAAGCAGTGAACCCGAAACCTTGAACCCTAAGCAAACCCTAAACCCTGAAACCCTAAAGCCTTAGTCTTTCTTGGGCTGGGTTGCTCAGCCCCGAAGTCAAGGTGAGAGGAAGGATTCAGGAACTGATGTCCAGGCTTCCAGATGCCCTTCTTCGGTGGGTGAAAAAAGGTGCTTCTCATGATTGGAATAGGGTCTGTGGGGGGGGGGGGTACATTATAGCCTATAAGCCTATGATCATAATTGCAAGGGCACTACAAGAATCTATGTGATATGATATGGTTGCCAGATGTCGCGAGCTGGGGTGTCAGAACTGTGCAGGAACCACAGGGACACCGAGAGTTGCTGAAATTCATGTATTTCTAATTTATGTGTACCGTTCGTGCGCAGCCTGAGACAGAGACAGAGACAGGGAGGGAGGGAGGGAGGGAGGGAGAGTAAGGAAAGAAAAAGAACAGCTTGCCCCACAAGCGCAGGAGACAGCCACTTGCACTTCGGACAACCAGAAGCAGATGGACGAACCAGTCGAGAACAGGAGCCTTGCATAACAGCCGCCGTGCATCTCACTTACCCAGAAGTCTCACTTTATAGAAGGCCAAGAGTTTGTCTTTCCATTCTTGATAGTTCTTGTGCAGAATTACAGTCCAATCTACTCCAAAGCAACCTTTTGATTGTTCAGGCGGAGCGTTTCATGCTGAATTGCAGCGTGACCGTGAGCCTCTGCTCATCAGGAAGATGCGTGTCCGTGCCTCCATCTTCGAACCCGAGGCAGCTGGCTCGCAGAGAGGTGCTTAGAACGTGTTATTGTCAGTTCATAGCAGCACGAACAATGTGGATGAAGAGCAATCCACGAATTCAGCTTTGCATGCTGAGGCTCTGCTCCTCCGGTTGCCAGCCCTTGGATACGTGCGCAAACATGCAAGAATAGCAGCACTGCCTTGCAGACCCAACACTGCTAAGTGTCTCGGGCCAGCGAGATCTTGAAGAACTCCTCATCTAAATGCATCTTCCCCGTGACTCGAATCTGGCTCCGAGCCCTTTACCCTGAACCCTAAACCTCTACAGTGGGGCAAACTGGATTTTAGTTTGACTGCTGCTTGAAGTTCGCAGAGCGTTTTTGTAAATGGGTTTAACTATTCTGGGGTCCTTTTTGTAAGGATCCTGTTACTTGATCTATGTTGGCAGTCCCCATTTCTGAACCTCACACACTCTGTGAAACGACTGTTCATCCAGCAAACCCCGACAGCCATTTTGGCGCGAGTATCAGTGAGGTGCAGCCAAAAGCTTCTTTTCCCCGAAAGGTCCTTCCCTTCATTCTCGCAAGCATGATGCGGGCATTTCGCAGGCTTCCCGTCGCCAAGGCAGGATTGTAATATAGGGGCTGAAATAATTACCAATACTATTTTGGGCGCTCCTTATTATAGTTATAGTATAAGGGGCCCCCGCAACCTTATTTTAATTAGTAAGGCCCCTATAGTAGCGTTGTGGTCCATAGGGTTACAAGACCTGGGGTTTCGGAGTTCCGGTTCGACGGTTCAGAGTTTTAGGGTTTAGGGCAAGTTTAGGGTTTAGGGTAGCTTAGCCCTGAACCCTTATGGCCTAAGCAACCAACCAAAAAAGTCTTGTGCCAAATATACACCTGTCAAAGGAAGAATATGCACATATATGGAAAAGAAATGTAGAGGTGAATAATAGATAAATGCAAAACAGTCTAGCTGTCTATCTATCTGTCTATCTATCTATCGATGCAGAGACAAATATGTACACCCCCCTAAACTCCCAGGCAGCCAAGCTTGTCCAGCCGCGGGCCCTGCCAGCTCAGTACGCCCGCGCTTTCTCGGCCCAGCCAGAGGCTCCCTGGTGCTTGGTACGGTTTAGGGTTTAGGGAATGGGGGGGATGGATATTGGTGACTAGTTTGGGGCCCGGGGATTATATAGGGACTACCTAGAGTCTCCATTGTAGTTCCTTTTTGGGGTTACCTTATAGGATCCTAATTATATATTTGGTTAAACCAAAAATGGAACTACAATTATGGAGACTATAGGTACTATAGGGATCCATTCCCTCATTTCTAAGCAGCAGCTAGAGGCATTCAAGGCGGCTTACGAGGCTCACGTGGCCGAGCGTGCCGCAGAAGGTGGGCCAGGGCTGTCCCTTCAGGGCTACAGGGTTTAGGGTTTAGGGTTTCGGGGCCAGTTCGGGCTGAGGGGTTAAAGGGGTTTAGGGTTAACTGGTTTAGGGTTTTATAGGGTTTAGGGAGTCCGCGAGAGAGAGAGAGGGTTAACGGGTTTAGGGTTTTGGTTTCTCTTTAGTTTCTGTCGCTCCTTTGGTTTCATCCCTCGTGGAAGGAGAAGGCTCTGCTGTGAGGGGTATTTCTGGCATACATTCCAAGCCCATGCTGAAAAGGGTTTCAGGTAATTGTTCTTTAAGATGGTTCCTTATTAAGGTAGCTTCCAGGGCTTCCAGGAGCTCCTATGGAGGACTAGATGAAAGGACCTCGTCTATTTCCTGCTCAGAACCGCCCTGAGGCGGTATGCCACCTTTGGCCTTGGATTCCAGCCAGGCCGAGTCCGTGGTCGAGATGCTGAAGAAGGCTCCTGCCGATGGTGCTTTTTACGTTGACCTCCTGCGCAACCGCGTGAACCCGGGTGTCGACGACTCCAGCTATGTGAAGGCAAACTTTCTCCGCGACATCATCCATGGCACCGTCTCGACGCCGTTGGTTTCAAAGGCGGATGCGGTGGAGATGCTCGGATGGATGCAGGGAGGTTACAACGTCGCTCCACTTGTGGAGGCCCTGGATCTCGACCAGGACCTTGCCTCTGGCGCCGTGACAGGCCTCAGTCGCATGATCTTGATGTTCGACGCTTATCATGACGTCGAGGACAAGATGAAGAAGGGAAATCCTTTTGCCAAGCAGGTGATTGAGTCCTGGGCAAACGCTGATTGGTTCACAAGTCGCCCCACAGTTCCGGAGAAGGTGACTCTGTGCGTCTTCAAGGTTACCGGAGAGACAAACACCGATGACCTGTCGCCCGCCCCGGACGCCTGGTCACGTCCAGACACGTGGTCCTTGCTATTAGTTCTCTTTGTTTCGTTGTTGTTATAAGGCCGGGCAAGGGTTTAGAAGGTTTCAGGTTTTCGAAGGGTTTATATTGGGCAAGCAAGGACATCCCCCTGCACGCCTTAGCGATGCTGAAGTTTCCTCGTGACGGCATCACAAATGCCGCGCAGCAGATCGCAGACCTGAAAACGAAGGGTCACCAGCTCGCCTATGTCGGAGACGTTGTGGGCACTGGCTCTTCGCGCAAGTCGGCTACAAATTCCATCCTTTGGTACATGGGCCAGGATATCCCTTGCGCCCCGAACAAGCGCACCGGTGGCTTCGTGATTGGCGGCGTTATTGCGCCCATCTTTTTCAATACCATGGAGGACTCCGGTGCACTGCCCTTGGAGATGGATGTCAAGGACCTGAACATGGGTGACCTCATCGACCTTTGCGTGTATGACCAAGTTACTGGGTTGTTCTCAAGGAACCTACTTTTGTACGTCGCTAAAATGGGGATCTATAGAATCTAGAGTGAATGATTTTTCCTTATCACGGCAGCTTAAAATTTCCCAAACAAGAACCCAGGTTATCAAGAAGCATGGCACCGACGAGGTCATCACCAAGTTCGACCTGAAGCACCTGGGTTCTCACAGTTGTTTGCATTTAAGTTGAGTTGTTTAAATTGAAACTCCCCAATGCCAAGAAGTCGGGGCCTTTGTTGTTGAAGCTACCTTGATTAAGACAAGGTTCTGCTATGCCGGTGCTCTCCTCACTCTTGTAACATAAGACTTGCAGCCTTGAAGTTAAAGCCAGGGGCCCAAAACCCTTAACCCCTTATAAACCCTTACTTACACTGTACCTACACCCTAAGACAGGCACGGGCTGATGCTGGATCAGGTGCAGGCGGGTGGCCGTATCCCGCTGATCATCGGCCGCGGACTCACCAACAAGGCCCGCGAGAGCTTGAATTTGGGCATGTCCACCACCTTCAAGCAGATTCCGGGCTGCTTTAAAGGGGCTTTACCGGATTTTGGAAGTGGCTTTTGGGGTGTTCGCGTTTAGTGTTTAGGGCTTCTTTTACAAGGGTTCGAGCTACTGTAGAAGAAACTCGACTCGACGTTACGAAGTGGCGCATAGGTGGTTGACAGTGCGGTTTCCCTTCAAGCAGATATGCAGTAGTTTTGTTAGGATGGACTTGCTTAGATTGAGCATCGCCAAGCTACATGGCAGGTATCATGCACATCGTGGCTTCTTGAGCATAGCAATTGCCATGATGCTGAGCCCTATTCCTTGAAACAAGAGCTCACGACGGCCCAGCAACCCCAAACCCTATATTCCTTGAGCCAAGCCAGGATGGCCAACCCTAAACCCAACAAACCCACATTGCTTGAAACGAGAATCAGAACCTAGGATGGCCCAGCAACCCTGAACCCCATATTTCTTGAGCCGAGAACCCAGGATGGCCCAGCCAGATGTGAATGTGAAGGGCTTCACACTGGCTCAAAAGATGGTTGGAAAGGCCTGCGGCGTTGACGGCGTGGTGCCGGGGGCTTCTTGGTCTCTCATTCAGGAGCTTTGGATTTTGGGTTTCTGGGCTATTCACGTCAAGTTCCTTATACAAGAGCCCAGGCTTACTGCGAGCCCCGCATGGGGACCGTGGGCTCCCAGGACACCACCGGGCCCATGACGCGCGATGAGCTCAAGGATTTGGCTTGCTTGGGATTCCAGGCGGACCTCGTGATGCAGTCTTTCTGCCACACTGCTGCCTACCCAAAGCCTGTGGATGTGATCACGCACCGCACCCTGCCCAAGTTCATCGCTGACCGCGGCGGCGTTGCCCTTCGCCCGGGCGACGGAATCATCCACTCCTGGCTGAACCGAATGCTGCTGCCAGATGAGGTCGGAACTGGAGGAGAAAGAATTGTGGGGAGCAAATCAAAGCTGTGAACCAAAGTAGCTCTGAAGAGACTTTCATCCTAAACCCTAAACCGCGTTCAAAAATCAATCTAAGCTCAATGCTTCTAGTACCACACTATTATGTGCGTTCCTTCTAGCCATGAGGGAAGGTAGCAACAGCCTCAAACTCCAAACCCCTAAACTTCCTAAACCCTAGACCCAAAGTGAGGAGACTCACACACCCGCTTCCCTTTGGGCATCTCCTTCCCAGCCGGCTCCGGACTCGTAGCTTTCGGGGCTGCCACCGGCGTGATGCCCCTGAACATGCCCGAGTCGGTTTTGGTCCGCTTCAGTGCCTTAGCAGCTGAGTAGGTAGCCTTTATCCTTTTGGGGTTATATATATATAGGGTTATATAGTTATATAATCCTACTGTAACCTTTATCCTTTTGGGGATAAATACTTATATAATCCTACCGTAACCTTTATCCTTTTGGGGATAAATACTTATATAATCCTACTGTAACCTTTATCCTTTTGGGGCTTATATAATCCTACCGTAGTTGAAAAGGTTTGCCTTTTTGGGGGGCTCGGGGACTCAGCCCCTAAGGTGGCAAGATGCAGCCGGGGGTGACCTTGCGCGACCTGGTCCATGCCATCCCTTACTATGCCATCCAGCAGGGACTGCTGACCGTGGAGAAGAAGGTGAGGGAGACAAAAGCAACCAGCCATGAACTATCCAGACCAACCCCCCATGGTGCAACAATCTTTAATTCATGCTTGGGGTACCCTGATTGTGATTCGTCACCTTATAACCTTATCTTTTCTGGGCTCCTGACAGGGGAAGACCTCTAAACCCCTAAACCCTACCTGGACACTAAAGAACCTACCTTTTTTAGGGTCCCTTACTATGAGTTCCTTTTTGCAGTTCTTAATTAACAGGTGGCGTTATTCGGGGTCATGGTAAACCCTACACCCTAGAATTTTGGGGCTCTGGGTGAAAAGACACGAGCGTTCAAACAAAAAAAAATGGGGCTCCTGCCATGGTCCCAAATAAGGGGCATTTAGGGTCTAATAGAGGGTAGATGGAGGGTCTAGGCCAAATCCAAATCCAGGGGAAGAAGAACATCTTCAACGGCCGAATCCTGGAGATCGAGGGCTTGCCGGATCTGAAGTGCGAGCAGGACTTCGGGTATTAAGGTTTTAGGGCTTGAGGTTTAAGGGGTTTGGTAATTTAGGGGTTTAAGGGTTTAGGGATTTAGGGTTTAGGGTTTAGTAATTTAGGGGTTTAGGGCCTGGGTTTTTTTGGATTAGGGTTTGGGGTATAGGAGTTCGGGGTTGAGGGCGTAGCGAGCAGGCCTTTGAGCTTTCTGACGCCTCGGCGGAACGTTCGGCGGCGGGCTGCACCATCAAGCTGAACGAGGACCGAAGGGGGATATTTTGCACTGTCATGGGAAAATGAAGGGAACTAAAGGCCAAATCTGCAATCTGATGAAGCATATCTGAGACTGCACTTGTTTTTCAGTCAGACGAGGACTCCGTCAAAGAGTACCTGACTTCCAACATCACGCTGCTCAAGTGGATGATCTCCGAGGGCTACAGCGACCCCCGAACACTGGCCCGCCGTGTCAGCAAGATGGAGAAGTGGCTTGAGAGCCCCACCCTCCTTGAGGCGGACAAAGAGGCCGAGTATGCCGCAGTGACTTACTGGCGCCTTTAAGGGGCGTGGGAGAGAGGATCCTTGTAAAAGTCCCTATGTCTATGCAATCTTTGAAAGTCGTCCTGATAATGATATACCTTCCTCCACTCTTCCTTAACCACCGTTGAGGTGATCAACATCAACCTTGACGAGCTGAAGGAGCCGGTTCTCTGCTGCCCTAACGATCCCGATGATGCCAAGACTCTCACTGAGATTGGAACCGCGGGAATTGATGAGGTGCCCTGGTCTCCCAAAGCAGCCCCCTTTTCTTTTCCTTGTCAGTTGGACACTCCCCACTACTATCCTTGCATTAGAGAGTTACTGAAGGGAGCCGAGGTGTTCATTGGCTCTTGCATGACGAACATCGGCCACTACCGCGCAGCTGGAAAGATGCTGAGCCAGTTCGACGGCCAGTTGTCCACTCGCTTGTGGATTGCGCCCCCCACCAAAATGGACGAGGAGTGGTTTGATTCCTTTTCGGTGGCTGTGTAGTGCCCTAGTTTACTAATAGGTTGCAATTGGAATTGGATATGCTTTATAGTACACATGAGCATCATCCGGCAGAAAGGGGTCAGAATCTACCCTAGCCCTTGGCCTTCTTACTGGTATCACCGAAACCCTGTGTGGACTTGAAGGAGCAGCTCACGAAGGAGGGCTACTACTCCGTCTACGGCAAGGTGGGTGCCCGTACCGAGATGCCAGGATGCTCTCTCTGCATGGGAAACCAGGCCTTCGAGCGATCCGGGGATTGGGGGTTGAGAGAGAGTGGGGTTTGGAGGTTCAGGGTCTACTGTTCGAGATTTAGGGGTTTCAGGGTTTAGGTTGAGGTTCTGCTTCGAGGTGAGGCGGGGATGAGGGCACGTGCGCAGCGCTCCTCAAAGAAAGGGTTGAGGTTCTGGGGTTTAGGAGCGTGGGCGGACTCGCTGGTTGACACGAAGAGCCCAGCTGCAAACAGGATCGTTGCATGTGCAAGCAGGCACGAGTGGCCGACAACGCTACGGTTGTCTCGACTTCCACACGCAACTTCCCCAACCGTCTTTAGATGGAAATTTGGGATGATTTTACTTCCTTCTTCTGCTCTTATGTAAAGAATATACTCATTAATAGAGTCTTGCGGCCCGACCCTAAACTCTCAGACCCTAAACCCCAAGCTGAAACCCAGGTCTTGGCAAGGGTGCCAACGTCTACTTGGCATCGGCAGAGCTTGCATCCGTAGCCGCCATCCTTGGGCGCTTGCCCACCAAGGAGGAGTACCTGAAGCTAGGTATGGTGTAGCCGTTGGGTTTTTGTAAGCTTTTGTACACTGAACGGGTCCTGCATGGGAATAGGAGGGGTTCGATTAAGCTTCCTGTAAGGGTTGTACGAGGGCTTCTAATATGGTTCAAGTAGTACTGCGAGGGATACTGCAACCGGGTTTAGAGTCTAGAGGATTTCGCAGAAGGTCACAGTACTGTGGTTTTGGGGCTTCCTTGCCAAAACGAGAAGCCGCACCCTGCCTCACCCTCATGATTCTAGGGGTGTTGTGTGACCTAGGAAGTATCATGCGGAGCTCGCCAAGAACGAGGACTCCATCTACAAGTACTTGAACTTCGATCAGGTGGAGGATTATGTCGCGAAGGCTGACAAGGTCCAAATGTCTGAGTACTCCTAAACAGCAGGAGCTGTACATAGTGAGCCGATTGACAGCACCACACGCTGAAATCAACGCGTCTAGACGCTGGTGACCGCTCTTTTCCTGCCAGCATGGCCGTCAGAGCAGCATGGTGTCTGTCCATTGTTGTACCATGAAATGCAGTGTTCCATTCAACAGCCCTGTGCTGGGAGCGTTACAGTGAAGCATGGGCAGCCGCAAAAGAAACATGCTCCGTGCTTCGTGTGCTGTTACAGCAAGATATCTGCTTGCAAGTTATGCGCATAGACTGTCCGCCATAGCACACATGCAGTGGGCGGATGAAGCAGATACAGAACTGAGTGCCTAGAGTATGTCTTCGCATCAGTAGCCTATCAGTAGTGACGGCTTGAAGGAAGCTTTCGGTTGATGCGAGAGGAGCATAGTGTGAAACATGCGCTCCATAGATAGTATCGAACCTCTACCGTGCGAAACTTGGGTTCCAATTCTACTATGGACCCCAAATGTTACAGATTCGTCCCTCAATTTATTGGTGCCCTTGATTCCTGATTTTCGAGTTTTCTCGACCCAGAATGCACGAAAGTCGCGTCATGCCTGTGGCTTTGCATAGCTTCAATCGAAACCAGATCCAAGGAGGAGCAGGAAGAGGACGAAGAGCCGATACCTTTTGCGGAAACCGAGCCTTGCCTGAGAGGACTTTCTAAGCGCTAGCATTGGGGAATGGAGCGACTTGTGGGCGGGTTGGCAGGGCATTGAAACATGACACGTCATCCTACAAACCCTAAACCCTGAAACTGTCAATCCCAAAGCCCTTGAGCCTTCAAACTGCTTGGTTTAAGGAGGATTCCTGCACGTCGAGCTGTCGTGTCGCAATATGGCATAGCAACCTACCGACGACTTGCAGACTCCGACTCTAATGCCCTTCAGGAATCGCTAGAGCCATGGTCAATGGCAGAAAGATGGATAATGGCATGCATGCACGTACATGCACACATGCACACACACACACACAGACAGAGATGTGTGTATACACTCAGAGGGAGAGAGAGAGCGAGCGAGAGAGAGAGAGCGAGAGACAGAGACAGAGCGGTTTATGTGCTTGTATGAATGGAGAATATAGGAATGTACATACAGTACGTCCTTTTGAGAGCGAACTCGGTGGTGCGACATGCATAGCTGCAGAGCGGCTGCGTGCCTCCAACGGAGCCCAGAAGAAAAAAACAACATGTCTGCATGTACATACGTATGTATACATACGTACATAGAGTCAATGCAGTACCGCGTAGAGAGACAGCCCAAACCCGGGACCAGTGCAGAGATGGCAATTTGCACTTCCAGGTGTGGAACGTGGCCTTAGTCCTGGGCTTCACTGATGCTGGCCGCGTAGCAGCGGTTTCGTCAGCATGTTTCATACAAGAACGGATCCAAGTATCTGGGCAGGGAGGATCTGCAATTGAGCCACGAGTGCAAACCAGCACTTGCAAATTTCGCATGACACACTGGCCAGTTCTCTCACAGATGTGCGTTTGGATAAAGTTTGGTCTAAGCCCGAAAGCATGGCCCATCAGCCTTTGAATCCGAATGTCTTGAGGTTCCAGCCAGCAAATCCCCAATCACGCGAAATAAGTGTGGTAGTCCTCGCATTTCTACGGCTCTCACTGTTTATTGATGCTTGGGAAAAGCTGTCTAGCCATGGTGGCGAACCCTAAACTGCCCTTGTTGCTATTTTTGCTGCGGTCTGTGTGCTTGAATAGGGACCTTAATAATTGGAAAGGGGTTTTGGGGCCCAGTATACCATAATACGGAACCCCCAAATTAGTATTGGAAATCATTACCTAGACCCCCAAAAGTAGGTAAAATAATGGCCCAAAACCTATAAAAGGCTATTACTCTACACACTTTTGGGGTCCAGGTAAGGCCCCCATATTAGCCAGGTCCTGAGCTTCTGCCAAGGCGATGAAAGTACGGGTGATTTTTTTGGGTTTTAGGCCTTCGGAGTCAGGGGACAGATGATGTCCAGGAAAGCTGAAAAACGCCCCGAAACCACAAAAGATTCCTTTGTTTATCTTTCCTGAACCCTAAACTCCTAAACCTTAAATACAGGCTGTGGTACAATGTCTATGGCCTGTTATTGCACGCCCTAAGCCCCATGACTGTGATCTGCCGATTGTAGTCCTCGGAATCCAGGTTTTACGTAGGCATATGCCGGCTTCCTTCATGTGCCACTGGATTTCGAGAGGGGGATGGGGGAGCAGGGAATACTTTCAATCTAGTAATGTGTATCATTTCAAATCATCCTCTGTAGAACGTTTCAGTCAACAGACCTCGCACCACATGCCTCGCCTGGATTGCCCGAGTGTGAGCGCCGAAGTACAGGCTGGCTGGACATCATTCTGACCCTGATCCTCGCATGCATGAGCTTCTCGGCTCTCCCCCCATACCTGTTTTACATGTTTTCCGATCGCTGACTTCTGTTATACCGTCTTAGAAGAACGACTACGTAACCAACACAAGCTACCATTCAGATTCTCCCTATAGAGTCTCGTAGACATTCGGTATTCGTATTGTCAACAGCTTTCTCTTGTGGCCCTTCACGTCTCACAGAGCTCCCTGAGTACTTGAGATACGCGAGGGAGAGGGAGACGTATACAGTCGAAGCTCTGTTGCCTAGACATTTTGGTTTGTACTCGTCCTTGCGACTTCCCCCGCCCCCCCCCCGGTGTCCTTCAGCAAGTCCTTGCCAGTCCTTGCAGTGCGACTTGTCAGCTAATCAAGAGAGATTCCTTTCTACAACAGTCCGACATTGGGAAAAGACGATCGACTCAGTCAGTGATGGCTTCGGAATGCTACGGACTGGTCACGGGATTATTTGGGGTTTGGCGGTGTGGGGTTCAAGGTCTGTGCAATATTCACGGGTTCGAAACGTGACGGAGGTTTGGTGGTTTCGGAATCAAACTACCTAAGTCCCCAAAACTAGGTAAAATAATGGCCCAATACCTATAAAAGGGCCATTTATTCTACATACTTTTAGGGTCCAGGTAGTTGTTTACACTTGTATGATCGCTCAAGTCTGGGGGTTCACGAACAAAGGGGCCGCCTCAAATAGCCCGCCACCTCAGATTATGCCGCCAAGCGCCCAGTCCTGAGCTTTCGAGTCTGGACCAAGCTTAGAAAAACTCCTTAATCTGCTTAAAGCCCGAACCACCAAAAAGCGTGTAAAATAGCGGTTTCAACACCAACACCCATTAAAGATGCTATTATTCCACATGTTTTTGCACCCGCCAATGCCCTGGCCCCGAAAAGATCACCAAAACCTGAAACTCTCTTAGCCCTAAGCTCCTGAGTTCTGAACCTTCAGGTGCCTTCATGCAGAGTCTCTTCGTGGTGGTGATTTTGAGCCCCAGCTTCTTGGGGGAGCCCTTCGAGTCTGAAATACAGATCGCAAGGATGGCAGGGTTTCACGTGCTAGGGATTTGGGGGGGTTTAGGGTTTAGTTCAGGGTTTAGGGGTTTAGGGTTTAGTTCAGGGTTTAGGGGTTTAGAGATTTGGGCGGTTTAGGGTTTAGTTCAGGGTTTAGGGGTTTAGGGTTTAGGGTTTCACTCGGGATACATCCCCATGAGTTCTCTAGTTAACAGTTCGCTTGGCATGGCCCTTGTCTGCAAGCCTTTCCCGGTAGAGTCGCGGCAGGCCGGATGCAAAAGGGATTTGGGGGCGTTTAGGGTTCAGGGGCTTAGGTTCATGATCAGTTCACAATAGGCTTTAGGGATTCTTAGGGGTTTAGGGCATTGAGTTCGTTTGGGATGTGGGATTTGGGGATTTGGGGACGTGGGAAGCAGGGTACATTCTGTTAGATGGTTTCGATTGGAGCGGTGTTCAGAGTCAAGGCGTGACCTTCGCCAAGCTACGATGATTCCGAAGCAGATGTGCATAGCAGAGCTGCGCCTGAGCCTGTCTTGGCACGGTGTCCCATGCTTGTAAAGCTTTAATATAGGGCCTCAATAATTACCAATACTATTTTTAGGGGCTCCTTTAATTATAGTATAATGGGCCCCAGAACCCTATTCTAAATATCGAGGCCCCTATATTACTGCGCCTGAGCCTATCTTGGCACTATATGCCCCATGCTTATTCAAGCATTATCCCCACGGGCTTCGGCGCTTAAGCATCAGCGTCTCGGCAGCGCTCGTTGAAGGACCTGGCGCGCCAACATCGCCCATGACTCAAAGTACAAGGAGCGGTGGGAGAATGCAAACGTACCGGGAAGAGTTGTCATTGCTTCAGGCTTAAACTTAAGAAATCATGGATTCGATTTGGGGCGGCGCTTTCGGATGAGTTTGCAGGTGCTGAGGCAAGCCGGACCAAGATGTGTTGGGCTCTTTATCGCTTATCATCTTGTCAGCCCGGACCTAATCAATGTCAAGACTCGAGGTCAGACTTGGGACCGATAGCGAAAGCTCAGTCTCTCACAGCAACTCTAGTCCAGGCTTTAGGGGTTTAGGGTTTAGGGTCGCGGCAGGCCAGCTGCAAAAGGGTTTAGGATTCAGAAAGCCACGAGGATCTTGCCGACACCAGTTTGGCATCCAGAGTCTGTCGCCAAGCAGCAGAAGGGTTGAAATTTCAGAGTTTATGGCCGGAAGCCAGAAAGAAAGGATCCCCTTCCAGCCGCTTGTGCTTACATAGTTAAAACATGCTGACACCATACTTTAAGCACTAAGGCAACTTATAATCCAGCTCGAGCCCTTGCTAGGGATGCTGCGCATACGATCCCTCGAAGGAATTCTTCACCCTCAAGGAAACCTTACACCCTGAGACCATTTCAGTCGGAACCAGACTAGTTCACGAGCAAATGCCTAAATGTGGGTAAAGAGACAAGAGAGATTCGAAACAGACTTTTAAGCATTGCCGGTAAGACACGCAGCCTTTTTCGCCCCCATGCGTCGATCAGGAAATGCACCTTATTGCGAGTTTTAGGGTTCAAGGCTGTAGGCTGTCCAGCTCCTGGCACAAGTCCAACACTCATCGTGTTCCATGCCAGGGTGTCATAAACTCCCGGACCTCAAGCCCCGAAGCTCGAGGAGTGTAAGGTTTCAAAGCTTAGCGGTTCGAAACCTCTGGGGGCTTCCGGGGGGTAGAAAAGGCATGCATTTGTTTTGTGCGTCCTCTCTCTCTCTCTCGCTCTGCATATATACATATATATATATACACACGCAAATTTATATACACATACTCACATACACAACTGGAGCTGGGGAGGTGGGGAAGGGGACTTCAGTTGTCTAGGGGTGTGCACCCAATCGCTACAGCCAGATCAGTGCACTCCACGGGACCGGTTTCTCGTGAGTGTACTGCGATCATATAGGCACCCTCAAACGGACCTGTGCTTTAGGAAAGCGCCTGCACATACAGGTAATGGCGATGGCTCGCTGATTCAGCTTCCTAGCTGCTTTTTGTTGGTTCGTCCGGTTAGCGGTGCGCCGGAGAGGAATCTAGCTTCTAAGCCAAAAGCCCCAACAAGGCTTTTGCAAACAGGATTCTTGTGGTTGGGGCTTTGATGATTAACAGATTAGCATGGTCGTGGGGCTACTGGGCCGCTAGTGTTTCCCACTCTCATGTTGTGTCGTCCTTCGTGCTCCAGTTTCGCTCTATGTGGGCATTCAGCTGGGGATCCTGTTATTAAGTTAATCAGATACCTGCAAGCCGTTTAGCCCTAAACCGCGATCCTATGACGTCAACTTTACGACCAGCAAATCTGCTAGTAGTGTAGCCCGAAATGCACCCGAATCTATTTCCGAAGCCAGCAAAGCCCAAACCTTCAAAACAGACCCGACAGCTTACGTGGTTTGCTCGCCTGCCTTGACTTGGAAGACTTGCATAGGAGCACTGCCTTGGCTCGTGTGTTTTCTGCTTAAAGTTCCAGAGACCCAATCCCGAACACACAGAGCTTTGAGGATTGAGTATGCGGCTTTGGGTTGTCTGATTAGCACGTACAGGCTGAGGCTGGGCTGAGGGTGCCGCGTTTGGGGCTTAAAGGCTTCGGATTCAGAATTGAGCTTCAGGTCAGGACAAAGGATTCAGATTTCATGATTGGTTAGGATGTGGGGGCTGCCGGAAACCATGTCCAAAACGCAAGGGCCAGCTGAACCCACAAATCCGCAAGGAGTTGATGGTGCACACCAAGGTTGTCGAGAGAATGTGTAGAGCCCCATTACGTTTTTAGGGTCATGAGGTCTTTAAGGACAGCTTTACAGCCCCGTGCCTGTCACCCTTACACCCCGAACCCCAAACCCTGAACCCTAAACCCAAGTCAGGTCGACAGTGCAAGCGAACCTCCTCAGCGAAATCGACAGCTTTCTGGGCATCAGCGCCACCGGTGAGCCTTTCGAATCCGGATCTGCAGTTGAAACCCGAAAGTTGCCCCAAAGGACCTTCACCCAAAGGAACCCCGAAGAAGGGGTTGGGGTCTCCACTTCAGGACTCATTGAAATGTGCGGCCGCAAGCATTTCTCGTCAGCTGTTTTTCGCAGCTGAAAATGTCGACTGTGGCGATCTGTGGAAGGTCAGTTACCTCTCCTTTACTTTTGTCAAGCCGCGGGTGCCCAGGGCGACGGTAGCAATATTTGGCAGCAGGGATGCTGTGCACTAGAATGACACCCTTGAAGCCTGAAACCTTCCCTCTGGAACCGGGTGGGTGCAAGGGCTTGGTACTTTGGGCATGAGCCCCTTCTTCAGTCAATGTAGTTCTAAGAGAGAGCTGAGCACCAAGAATTTGGAGCATCAAAGTGTGATCTTCCAGGAAAAGCCCGACCAAGTCGTAAAATGATCCCTTTCTATCAAAGTCAGGTAGCAGGGATGGTCAGCTTAGCATAGCCCCAAACCCTCCAGTCTCAAGGTCCAGGTACGATACGCTGAGCCCAAGTGTACATTTCAACAAAAGATCCACACCCAGAGTTTGGAGAGAAGGGCGGTGCTGCTCCAACAAACCTATACATTCATAAGGAGGTATTATTATCCCAGGCAAATTCCGCCCATAAACATGCCCCCCAATACACCCAAATCCGATAAATCACACTAAAACTCTACATCTTAAGCCCTAAATGTCTAAATCCTGTAAAAAGGAGCCGAGCAACCTGCAGCCGGGAACCATCCTCTCTGGGCTGTGCATCTTGCGGCTCAGCCTTCGGGTTCGGGTTCGGGTTAAGGGTCCAGGGTCTGCCTTAACCCTGAATAACCTACCTTTTTAGGGTTCCTTATTATGATTTCCTTATGTAAGTCCTTAAACAGGTAGGTTATTCCGGGTTAAGGTGGGAGTTGGGTTTACCTAAGTGGGTAAAATAATGACCCAATACCTATAAGAGGCCATTATTCTACATACTTTTGGGGTACAGGTGGGGTTACTGTGGAAGTTTGAGTATCTACCTGGTTAGGGTTTAGGGTCTGGGGGTTTGGGTTTAGGGTTATATAATATGGAAGTTTGAGTATCTACCTGGTTAGGGTTTTGGATCTGGGGGTTTGGGGTTAGGGTTATGTAATATGGAAGTTTGAGTATCTACCTGGTTAGGGTCTGGGGGTTTGGGGTTAGGGTTATATAATATGGAAGTTTGAGTATCTACCTGGTTAGGGTTTGGGGTCTGGGGGTTTGGGGCTAGGGTTATATAATATGGAAGTTTGATTATCTACCTGGTTAGAGTTTAGGGTCTGGGGGTTTGGGGTTAGGGTTATATAGTACGGAAGTTTGAGTATCTACCTGGTTAGGGTTTGGGGTCTAGGGTTTCGGGGTTAGGGTTGTATAATATGGAAGTTTGAGTATCTACCTGGTTAGGGTTCAGGGTCTGGGGGTTTGGGGTTAGGGTTATATAATATGGAAGTTTGGGTATCTACCTGGTTAGGGTTTAGGGTCTGGGGGTTTGGGGTTAGGGTTATATAATATGGAAGTTTGAATATCTACCTACATTCTTCCTCGGGGTTGCGTATTGTAATCATGCTTACCCGAAAGCCATATTCTAATTATTATGCCTCTACCCCTAAACCCTAAACCCAAAAAGCAAAAAGGCTGACTAAACTATTCCCGAAACTCTGAGTCGGGATTCTGAGCCAGACCCTAAACCCTAAAAGACTGGACTATTCCCTAAACCCCAAGTCGGGTTTGACTGGATTGCCCCCTAAACCTTTAAGGCAGGGCTCTGACCTAAGAAATTAGGAGTTTGGGCTTTGTTGGTTAGGTTGTGGGTTTTGGGTTTAGGGTTTGGGGTTTCGGGTTTAGGGTTGGCCAGTCTCCAAACGAAACCCTTGCTCCCCAAACCCTGCAAACAGCTACTCTCCATCCAGCCCCACGCCCCACGACGCTCTATTACACCCCAAACACCCACTATTGACTATTGAGGATAGGGGCTCGTTATAGGGCAGTTGGAGGGGTCCTGGTACGTAGCCCCTAAACCCTAGACCCGGGATTAGGGCTGTTTCGGCTTCTTTTGCGGGTTCGTGTTTTTTTTCGGGGTTTTGAATGGTTAGCTTTGATCCTTGCAAAGTCTTTGTAGAGTTCCAGAAGCTTCAGCCTACGACCTCAACCTAGGCCCAAGAAGCCTATTTCGGGTTTAGGAGACTTAGGGGTTCGAATCCCCCGGGCTCCCGGCCATGACATCCGAGCACTGCTCAGTGTGTGAGGCTTTGGTGCATCTATCTCTGCAAGGAGTTTCGAGCCATCTGGGTCTCAGTCGAGGCGCGCCCCGAGAATTCGCAGCAGTGTCCCGCAAGTGGCAGCACGTGGTCTAGAAGCTAAGACGACGGGCCTGCATTTTGTAGGATCCACTACTTGAAGGTTCATAGTCATAGTCCGTACAAGCGCAATTGACATCGAGCTTTGAACTACCACTTGAGCAGGCGTGGGCAGGGAACAAGTTCTGTTTTCGGGTCTTTAGCGCCATGGCTGCCAGCTACCAAGTGCTCAGCATACCGATCCCTAAACCCTAAACCCTCAATTCCTAAGCCCTGGACCCTCAACCAGTACCCAGCTTTACAACTACAAGACGACCGATGCTGTTCTGGAAGTCTTGAAACTCAGAAGTAGGACTTCGTTGGTTGCAGGTAGCCGACGCAGCCGGCTGCACAATCATGTTTATTCTTTGATGGTTCATACTGCATACATATGCGCCTGCATGAATACCTGGTCATGTATACGACTGAAGATCTTTGGAATTGATGGAGCTCTCGTGGTGTTGTCTGATCACCTGCCGGCGACTGCTTCTGAAGGCAGCTTTGCAGATTCCGCGAGCGCATGTGACGATCTTCAAGACTGGTCGCCTGGGCCTTTGCTGGTTTGCGAGCTAGGTTTTCTAGCCGAAGAAGCTTTTTCGTGAGGGTTGCTAACGGCAGGCATGGCCTTCTTTCTTAGATGGCATCCATGTGGTGAACGGCAGCTAGCGCATCGGAAGACATCTGCAGCACATTCCATCCTACTGTATAGACCCAAAGCCGTACGACCAGGGCCCACTCAGCGCATCAGCCCACACGGCAGCCGGCGGGAAATCATTAGTACTGGTGTTGCAATCCGGACGTCCGGGTCTCGATGTTCTCATCCTCATTATGACGTAGCGGCAGTAGTAGTCGTCGTAGCAGCAGCAGCCGCGGCGGCGGCGATGGTGGTGGTGGTGGTGAAAGTACTTCGAGCAGTAATGTCTCGACATGACTGTTGTTATCAGCAATCTTTATGTTGCTTGTGTGTCATTTTGTGTCACTTGTTGCTATCCTTTTTTTCTGGTGTTGCTTGGCCGTACTGCCATCCCACGTGCAACAATTCCCGGGGCACTCGACTCTAAGAGACTTCAACAACCTCAGCCCCAATGCCTGCAGCCCTCCACCTCCCAAAGCAAAAACGCAAAGGTGGGCTTCAAGGGTTTGGGGTGCAGGGTTCGGCAAGGCTTCGTCACCATTTCCTGGCGCCGTCTCGGAGTGCGCCTTGGCTCTTACTTGTTTAATATAGGGGCCGAAATAATTACCAATACTATTTTGGGGGTTCCTTATTATACTTATAGTATATGGGCCCCACAACCCTATTGGAAATAATTACTAAGGCCCCTAAATTATGCTTCGAGGCTTTGCACATGTCACACGCGTCGGCCTCAGTACGTTTTACAAACAGGCTTTGTTAGTTAATGGCCAGTACCAGGGACCTGGTTGGGTTAAGTACAGCTTATAGCACCTATAATTTGGAGGTCCCGCCAGCTTGGTAAGTAGGCTGCGGTTTGGAGTGTATAAACCCTCAACCGTAAACCCTAAACCCCCCTGGACTGCTGTTGGTTATGTTGCTGCTCCTCCTTTCCGAGCCTACCATGCACATGGGAATAAGTTAGGTCAGACTGTTTGCTGGCTTCGCCATGTAATCCTCACTGTTGTTCTCGTACTTTCTGAATTCCTTACCTACTGGGGTGAAGTCAGCATCCTCATCATTCAAGTCTCACACCGACCTCGCACCGTGAACCTCGCCTGGCATGTCCGAGTTGTGAGAGCGTAAACCCCCCTAAACCCTAAACCTTAAGGGGGCTTCGGGGTTCGAGGATATTGGGTTTTAGAGGCTCTTGGGACTTGGCCTGCACCGTGAGAAGTAGGGGCCGCCCGAAACAGAAATGACCAGCACGCTCCCCGGCATTCTGGCATGTAATTAGGTGAGGTTAGGCCCTTCAGATCTACCTATAGTCTCCATTGTAGTTCCTTTTTTTGGTTAACCAAAATCTCTGTTATAGGAGCCTAACCATAAAACTGGTTAACCAAAAAAAGGAACTACAATGGAGACTCTAGGTAGGGTTGGGATCTTAAGAGGTTTATAGTTTTCAAGACTTGGGCTTTCGTAGAGCTTTAGGCTTTAGGGTTGCAAGATCGAAGGTTTGGGGCCCCACACCCGAAACCTTGCGGTTACCTAGGTCTCCCAGTGGGCCCTTTTGCACTTTTTGGTGGTCTGAGGCTCCCTAGAAAAATCACCAACAGGGAGCTCTTTTACTCCTAACCCTAAACCCTGAACCCTAACCCTAGATACGAGTGCGAGTGACAAAAAACCCTAGATACTGAGGTACTTGACCTTGCGGCTGGCCAGGACTGCTGTGGCGGGTTGCATCTCGCCGCTTACGTTTTAAAGCGTTAGGTAAGAATTTAAGATCTGGAACCTGGAAAATTACTAGTGTTGCTATTCCTTGGGGTTGCTATTTCGTTCGTATAATCCTTCTTTTCATATACCCCGAAAGCCTTTTCCAACTACTAAGGCCCTTATACTACGCTTGTCGGGCTTGGGGCTGAGGGTCATATCTTGAGCTCTCCGTAGGGGTTCATATGTGTTTGATGCGTGTTGTGCACTTTAGGGTAGTGGGCGGTTCTGCAAATGCAAAGTTCAATATGGACAGGGTATCCATAATAGAACTTGTGGTCATGAACCCCCAGCTCAGCAGAGTTGTGAGACTTGAAACCAGATCCTTGAGCAAGGTTGGAGTTGCATAGGGTGTCTTTGCTGGGTCGTTGCGTCGTCGAATCCGAAGAAGACTGAAGATGCTGTCAAAGGTCATCAGATACTGGCATCAAACGAAATCCAGCCAGATCGTGTGACCGCGATACCCCTACCGAGCAGCAGCCAGGATACTATTTCCGGATGAACTTAATACTCTGCCTGCCCTATTTACTGGTGTCTTTTGCGTGCCATAGATCGAGAGATGTGAAGGCGCGAACCCCGATCCCGGCGATAGAAGGGCATGAATAGCTAGCAGTATGGGCATTACTTTGAGGGTCCCCTGATATGATTTAAGTATTTAAAGCTTTGCCAGAACTTCCAGTCTGCTTCTGTAGGCTCTTACCCCAAGCTGAGGCCCTGCAGCCCTCGAAGTTGCCCCGACCCCTGCAGCAATCCAATATATGAGCCTGTGAAGATGAAGTCGCGTGAACAAAAAGAGTTATTGTGTTTTCGAGGAATGCAGTGGCGAGATTGCCATGATGGGAATTGATGGGAATATTATGTGACTAGGTGGTCATCAAGTAGTTTCTGTACCATGGTAAAGTAGAGCCCACACGCCCGATGTAAGAGAGGCCTGCTCTATGCGGGCATTCAGTGGCTGGCGCGGACCACGTGTCTTGGCCAGTCTTTGAAAATGGTTCTGAGCACTTGTGACGGGCGGGCACTTCGGTGCCCAGCGGTGAGCATTGCCCTGCTTTGTTGTTTGATTTGAAGGCTCTGCTGAGAGTATATGACTAGAGTGATGATGGTGAAGGCCATGGTGATAGAACTTACCAATGAATTACTCATATTTATAATGCAGTAGCTTTTTTCATGCCATTTCTATTGCTACTGTTGTGGTGGGTGGTGAGCGACTGTTGATTGTCAGGTGTTACGATTGAACTATTGTGTAACTATCGTTGTTGTCCCTGCTTTCTGCATGGGCCCATCCGCCGGATGTGGTCGGAACTCGACAGTGCGCACGGTCCCGTGTAGATGCATTCCAGATCTCTGCCATGATACACTAGTACTTTAGGGATGAAGGTAGTGCAGGATTCCTTCCACCAGCGGCATGTTGCGGATTGCGATAGGCGTTTTCATAATCAGCCTTATAGGTCCCAAGGTAAGGCTCCCGTTTGGTGCTTAGATTTCAATAGGGTCCTCAGATCAGAGTCAGTAAATGCTGATTGGGAATTGTGGTATAGCTCAAAACACGAGACAGGCGAGCTATTGATAGAGCTTCTCCTGCGAAACCATCCGGAAAATCGAGTCGCTGAAGCTGTGTTTAAACTCTCCATGCTCTAGGGTTCAGGGTTTGGGGCTGTCCATAAGAATCCCCGGTTTGGCAATTTTCAGGGGATGGACTCTAGGGTTTATCTAGGTATTGCTTTGGATCTCAGGAAGGAGCTCTGGACTTATTGTCAAGGAACGCAGGCTTCGGACATGCACATTTCCTTACCTCCGTAAGGATCGGTTAGACGAATTGTCCGGCTGTCAGGAACATTGCGGACCTGATCCTCAATGCAGTCGCCTTGGGCGCACCTTGTAGGCAGAACTATAGGTCCTAGCCTTCGTAAGGGCATGACGGATAAGGCGTGATAAGGGTTCATAAGGTTCAGTGTGCCGCCCCTTGAACAACAATCAGAGGCTGTGTGAAGAGGACTGTTAGAGCAGCACATACTGCCAGGGTCTGCAGTTCAACCACAGCTCCGGTCTACAGTAGTATTTACAGAAGGCAAAGATCGCAAGCCTTGCTCCTGATTACGGGGGTCAACACAATGAGGAACACTGTGGTCCAAGGGATCGTAAGTCGGATAGAAGCCCGAAATCCCCATATTATATTATTATGGCTTACAAAGCCCCAAACCGTGTAATTGTAGGCTTTTGTGGTATAGACACCTCGAAAACCCCAGTCTAAGGGTTCAGCTTCTGGGATGTCGTCGGACCGAAGAGACGACTGAAAACCATCGTAGCGGGTTTTGGGTTGAGTGGTTTAGGGTTTAATATTTAGGTATTGGGGGTTTGGGGGTTTAGGGGTTTAGGGTTTATGAATTTAGGGATTAGTGCTGCAGGGTGTAGGGGTTTGGGTTTAGGGGTTTGGGGTTTATGGGTTTAGTGGTTTAGGGTTTAATATTTGGGTATTGGGGTTTTAGGGCTTTAGGGGTTTAGTGGTTTAGGGTTTAGTGATTCAGGGTGTAGGGTTTTGGGCTTAGGGGTTTAGGGTTTTGGGCTTAGGGGTTTAGGGTTTAGTGGTTTAGGGGCTCAGGGTTCAGGGGCTTAGATAGAGTTTAGGGCCTAAGGCTTCAAAAAGGGTTTTTTGATGGTTCAGGGATTGAAGGCTCGCCTATGATGGACTTCACTGCGCATGTCTTCTTGTGTTTAACATCAAGGCGTAGCAGCTCCAGGATTGTCCGAAGATGTTGAATCTCCTGCGATGATAGAACAAGTCTTCCAAGTGATCCTCAAAACAGAAGGGTTTTGGGGTGTGACCTTATTTAGACGGGTCCTTGCGTATGCGAAAGTGAAGAAGGTAAGTAGGGATGGTAAGGGGATCTGGATGTAGGTGTTGGTCTCAGGGCTTCTATGCACAGGCAGCATTTTGGAGTTGCTTCCTGGTTAAGATGTTGGTGTTTCGATTTTCTGGCACGATGAGTGATACTTGTGAAATCAGGGTTTCACGGAGAGGCTTTCAGATGCACCTCAAAATTTTCCTTTCAAGCCCAAACCCAAAACCGCTACCCCGAAACTCTAAAAACCCTCTTAGTGTAAACTGATACCTGAGCGCATCCGATGCCGGCATTCGTTTAAGGCCATCCTTGAAATAGATGAGATGATCTTCGTATCATTGCTGCCCAAGACACTCGGGAGGGCTTAGGCTTTTGGCATGTGGACTTTCGGTTTGAAGATTTAATGTACTTATATAGTTAACGGGTCTACTTGACGATTCAGGCAAGGTTCCAAGCAATCAGGGTATGTCTAACATCTAAATGTCGACAGCCAAGTGTTGAGGCGAAGCATCAAGCTCTAGGTTGCTATTCGCCTTAAGCCTTGAACCCTAAACCGTGTGGACCGACTCGGCCGACCAAGTGACCATGTGCCTCGTGAACGCCGAAGCAGCGGACCGATTACATCCGGTACATTTCTTACCGGATTCTTGCATGAGTCATGGCGCTTGAAGATCGAAAACGTTGTCGCGAGTGAACCAGACCTGCGACCTGAAGCTGGCCGACGTCGGTCTGGCCCGTGGGCTCGAGGGCTCGGCTTTCGAGCAGCTACGTCCATTGACCGACTAAGATTGCACCACCCGTGAGGAATTCGTCTCGACTCGACCCCAGCATGCCCAGCAAGTGCCTCAGGCAAGTTCGGCAGGTTCTGCTGGAAGTTTCGCACGACGACTACTCCATGGACGTGTGGTCTCTCGAGTGTTTTTATGGCTGGCGTTGTTGTTATATTTCAGCATTTGGCGCAAGCATTCGGGGTCCTGCAGTGGCCCATGCTAGGAGATATGTGAACCAGATGAATCGTGCTTGCTAGAAAGGTCTAGTGCCATGACACCGTCGTAGCGTCCTTTTCCTGCCCTCGGCCAGTGCGTCATGCCCGGAAACCGAGCGATCCCAGATCTCAAGGCTGCCTTCACCATCCGCGGGGCGCATGTCGACAGACGGGCCAAGCCAGGCGCATGGAGAATACGCCGCCGTCGCCGCGCACACTCCTCATCATTTAATCAACGCTGCTCTCCTTGCCCTCGCTTTAGGGACTTGCCGCCGCAGATTCCGCACGAGCCCCAAACTCTAGCTGTGCGCTTCTCCCGTGCAAACATGACTATAAGGCCCGGAGGCGACGCCTTCGGACGAGCGACCTCCCGTAGCGGAGAGGCGTCAGACACAGGACTGTTGCGATCCGAGTTCGTCCGACTTGCCCGATGCTGAAGAGGGTCAGGGCAAGCACCCTGATGTCATTAAGCCTGACGCGTTCTGCGCAACTCAAGCATCTTCAGAGACAGCGAGCTGGAAAAGCTGGACAGTCTTGATCAACGTTCGCAGTTTAACCTCAGCTTTGAAATTTGACAGGTATAGCCTGGCAGTGCAACGACACTTGATACTTGAGTTTACCAAATGTTGTGCCACGGTTTGTGAGACCCGGCAAGGGTAATCCCCACGCGGAGACCAACCGATCGATTTAACTTAGACTCTCAGGGAGACCAATCACGTCAATTTACTTAAACCTTCCCCAAATCAACCAATTCAATGTACTTTTGGTCGTCGCGGCTTGGTTTTATTTATTTGACTAACTTCACCCACGAAGAGCCTTTAATCCAAAACTTATAAGCCCTAAAGCAGCGTAGTTGTCTTCTTGCCCTGCGGCAGACATTGGTGCAACGTTGCTCACGATTTAACCGAGCAGGCTGAGCTAGCAACTTTTCGGTTCAACCCTGTTTCAGCAGCTCGCCTCCTTTGGAACTCCTGGTCGACTCCGGGGAGCGACAAGGACATAAGGGAGAGGTAGCGCGTCCAGTTCAGGAGATGCCAAACATCGTCATGAACCAGATGGACGCTTGCGAGGCCGTGCAGTTCGGAGTTACTGTACCCTTCGTTGCGAGCTTCGCGGTACTCAGGCACCTCCGAAGCACACTGCGGATGGCCAGCGCCCGAGCTCCGAAATGGTAGTCGTGAGCATCCGGCATCGAGCTCGTAAGGGCGCAACGGGACAACGTGGAGGCGGTCGGCACTTGTTCAGGGCCGCTGGACGGCTGTGAAGCAAAGCAAAGACCCGTGTGTTCGAACTTGCTTGTGGCTATATTGCACCATGTGCCAAGTTGCTTAGCCGCCAACTGTTTTGCTCCAGTCCAGTACGTTGTGTGCACCATGCATTATGGCAGCAAAGCAAGCTCCAAATTTCTTCTTGGGTGTGATCTCAGCCGCACTCGAATATTTCCTTGATGGAACCGTGCATTCCGAAACTCATGGTCTGCCCGATGCATGAAGTTGCACCTGGACCGCTCGCACTCCTGAGCTCGTTGACGCTGGGTGCCGCCGAGGAAGGTGGACATGCGGCTGTGGGCACAAAAATCTCAGCCTTCTTTTCATTCTCTGCCCTCACTGCAATGAGGCCGGCTCGCGAATCCAGGGTTCTGTTCTGCCATGGCATCAGCACTGGACCGGGGGGTTCGTGGTTTGGTTTCCTACGGTGGAATAGGGCAGGATGCAGGAAGGCGAGCGCAGGGAAGTATAAGACTCGCCCGACAGACGCGACTGGGAGTGGTATGGAATATGAAGCGCAGGGATGACGTACGGTTTTCGCTTCCATCTCCACAATAAATGTCTATGTAACGCATTTCACCTCCCGGCCGCTGATTCCCTAAGACGCAGTGGCTCAAGTCAGGAGGCTTACAGAGTTGGCAACGAAAAACTATAAAAAATGCATCTGACGAACTTCTATTACTTGGGTTCAGGGTAAATACGAAAATCTGATCTCCGTGAAATCCTTGAGAACCCACCCCGCCTCAAGCAACTCACTCTTGAGGACCTACTACAACTCCCGCAGTCTTGCAAGGACGTTCACGACATCATTGAGATCTGGGACAGTCAGGATGGGCAGCCAACAAACCGAACCCCCTGACCTTTCAGTCACACTCTAAGATGCCCAAAACCCAAACTAAAGCCGTGTGTAAAACACAGCTATCTGTGGGGGATGGGACGATGGGATGATGCTTACACTGCCTGCTGCTCTGCTGGTGGTCGGTGTTGGGTTTAATTTCGCTAACCTCCTTCAGCAACTTTAGCAACCTTTGTCATACCTACCTTGACAGTGTGCAACACTTGGACATTGGGGCAGTTTCACACCATGTTGCAAGCCATGGCCTCTACATCAGACAAACGGCTACCGCCTTTCCTGGATGGGGCACTGGAACCTGCGAATTCAATGCTGACAGAGGTAAATCTTTACTGCATGCACCCATTATTACATGCACTGTCTCCGCGAACTGTGGCAACTCCCTTCTTGCATGGCGACAGTCAGTTTGTCTGCATTGACTGTTACAACGGTCTTCTGAATGGAGGAGTCGAATTTGTTGCATGAGCCGGCTCAGCCGTGTGACATCCTCCGATGCAGACAATGGGGTCCTAGACCTACTGCTATATCTTCGGCGCGGCGACTGTCGGGTTATCTGACTTCGTAACTGCTACAATGGGTTTCTGCACGATGCAGGCTGGTCCGCAGGAATTTGGATGCTATGGGAATTCGCACCGGCATGGTTGCGCCTGGAACGGGAACACGCTCGGATGAATTTACTGCAAGAATCGGTTCAGCCTTTGCTACATACAGACGATGAGGCTGACGGTGCCTCTCCCTGGCTTACTGCAATACCTCCTGCATGGCGACAGTCCGGCTATCTGAATTTGGAAGAGCTGCAATGAGCCTCTGCATGATGAAAGTCGAAGTGTATGAACTTGCATGCTTTAGACAGCCGCATTGGCACGGCTAAACCTGGAAGGGAAGCAGACTTGCATGATTATACCTGATACAGTGGTTTTCTGCATGATACAGACTGGTCTGCAGGAACTTGGATGCTATGGGAATTCGCACTGGCATGGTGGCGCCTGGAACGGGGGCACGCACGGATGAATTTACTGCAAGAAGCGGTTCAGCCTCTGCTACATACATATGACGAGACTGACGGTGCCTCCCCCTGGCTCACGGCAATGCCTCCTGCATGGCGACAGTCCGGCTATCTGAATTTGGAAGAGCTGTAATGGGCCTCTGCACGATGAAAGTCGGAATGTATGAACTTGCATGCTGTGGACAGCCACATTGGCATGGCTGAACCTGGAAGGGAAGCAGACTTGCATGATTTGAACATGAAGGTGAACCTTCAGTTGCGTCGGAAGACACTGGTCACGGGACCTGATTGCTTCTGCATGCTGACGAGGATAGACCGACTTCCAGACGGTGGAAGTAGAATTTGCTTGCATGTTGAAACACTTGATGCGAAGGCTGCATGGACTAATGAAGGGACGAAGGTGGTGCGGCCAGGAATGAGTACTATTCGCTCCTCTGAGCCTTGGCACATGCATGCATGAGTGGTACCCTACACAAGGTGCGTGAGCATGGGGACATCTGGTGTACATGGTGGGCAGAACGTTTGTACTTCAATGCGGAGGAGCGATTGGTGAGTAGTGCATGTATACATCTGCTTGACGTTGATCCTGGTTTGCATGGTGCCTGATACGAAGCTGCTTGACAGTGATCTTGGGTGAACGCTGCATATGCATGTGCAAGTCTGTGCACTGCACCGAGCCTACGTGGTAACTATGGGTATTGTTTCATGGGAGGATCCGGCATTTTGCCCCTATCTGGCGTAGCAGTTGGCCGAGAGAAGTAGTCCAAAGTTGTTTCACGGGCTTCGCAAGGGACGTGAACTAGGGGGTCGGTTGCTTACGGGTTTAGGCTGTTTGTCCCTCCGGGAAGCTGCTGTCAGTGGGGTAAGGAGCTATGGGTGTAACTTGCTGGTGTCGCTTCGAATACCCCTCCTGACAGCGGGATCATGAGTGAAATCTACTCGATGGTCCGTTAACGAATACGTCGAACCTACTTCAGCAGACCTTGCCAGGCTGGTCCGAGTGTGAGTGTCAAAAAAATACTGCGTCTGCGCATGCAGGGAAAGCTGTGAGGCAGCTTGGGTATGGTCTATTCGAAGGTCCATGTGTGGCTTTTTGCTTGCTGTATCTCCAACAGTAAGTGGACAGGCACCAGTGAGCGGAGCGAGGCGGAGAGATTGGCATACTGTACCCGGAAAATGGAGTCCCTTTGCAATTCAGGTCTACCTTTTGGATTGTAGCATTTCTATTCTGGCATGAAACTTCGATGACACAAGTCTCGCAGATAAACTGGTTCATGTCACTTGACCGTCCAACTCGTATTCAGTTTCACGTAAGTTTCACTTCTGGAACCAGTTGTTACTTCAGCATCCAGCTGGCTATATATGCCATCTGAATGGGATGCGCCTGATGTCCCTATATTATTAGACTCCGCGCGCAACACGTGTTGTGTCGACTTGGAATCAATTCCGGAAACAGTTGTCATTATTTTTTCGCATCTGTTTCACTTCCATTCGACTATGCACCCTGCTTGGCATGTCCGAGTGTGAGCGCCAAGATCTTGAAACCGAAACCCGAAGCCCCACACCCTAAGCCGTCAGCTAGGTGGGAGGGAAAACGCCGAACCTTAAGCCCTATAAGAGGGAAAAACTACAAATTGTGCATACTCACATGTATTTGTGGTGTAGGAATGGTGTATGTTCAAGGCCTCTGTATAACCGGATAGTACTCCGCAGTGATGCAGTTATTGCCGGGGCTACGAGCAAAATCATCCAAGCCACGAAAGTTAACGGATAGGAGGGGCTCCGTGTTTACGGGTGACGAAACAGAAAGGCCCTAAATCCCCGTTAAGCGTTGACGGGCCGACTTCAATCCAGCCAAGCCCGCATGATGGCCTTCGGCACAAAGTTCTCAAGCCGGTCTTCCAAATAAGAAGCATGTACGCAAATCCTCCTAAACCCCGATACCCGCGTTGCTTCAGCCGTCGTTTCGCAGCTCGCTGTCCTTGTTAAACCCAGCGCCCGAAATGCCCGGCACCATAGCCGGGAAATCCTGAACCCGAGGCCGCCAACCAAACGCCATAAATTCCCTGACCCCGTTTAACCGTTTCCCGATAAAAGCCCGTCACACCACACGCGTTTTCAGATACAAGAAAATCGAATTAAGCGAAGCCCGCCTGCGAGGAAAGTACAGGTCGCCATTTACGAGTTGGAGGCTATCCAGGTGAAGTACACACGTGCGAAAAGTCAACTGGAAGCTCGTCAGTTTTTTTTTTCGGCGGGATTCGAATTGAAGGCTCTGTCTCGGGGGGTCCTCCTGGTAACGATCCTACGACTCAGGGTCTATATTCAGGTCGATTATGTTGTGAAACCTCCATACACCGACCTCCCGGCATCTTGTGAAGTTTTTATTGCTTTATGGCATGGGGCTCCTACGGCTTTGCGATTTTGAAACAAGCTTTCCGGGTATTTCGCAATCTACGTCAAATCTTACGCGAACTTCATGGCGTGGTTGTAAAACCGGTATTCTAGAAACATTATAACGAGGACCCATATAGACCTAAGGTAGAGTTGCAGACTTTAGTTCCTTGCAGGTCGGTTGTCCCTATTCAGGCCGATGCATGTAGTTACCATGCATCTACTCGAGGGTTTCAGTTATTTGGGGTGCCTTAAGTTTTGTCCGGCTCACTATAGAGTTTGCCAAAGATGTTGTAATGGTTTCATACAGGTTTACGGCCTGTATATTTCTTGCCATTGCCACATACTGTATTAGTCAGAATCACAAGTCGCATTACAGCTGCAAGCATAGTGATAACAAGATAAGCTACAGTGATAATCTTCATGCCCCCATGCCCCACACCGAGATTCAGTCTCACATGCGGACCCTTGCCTAAGCCTCCTCTGCCTGGTCCAAGAATGAATGCGGGTTTCGGTATAGGGCGGACGGTTTAGGACTTTTGAGGTTCAGGGTTTGGGGCCCTTTAGGGTTTAGGGTTAAGGTCCGTCGAACGCATGTCAGCTTGAATTCAAAAAGAACGGTTTAGGGTTTAGGGTAGCGATGCAGCAGGCAAAAAGCAATCTGAACCAATTGCTCACGCACCTGAAAAACTCTGCTTCAGGAAGGCCTCTTCATTTTTATCATGGTGGCGACGCTTTCGCTGGCACCTTTCTTTATGTGGGTGCAGCCACTGAGCCAGACGATGATCGCCGTGAAGAAGGCCGAGATGTGGACTGAAGTAAGGGTTGATGATTTAGGGTTTAGGGCTTTAGGGTTTTTAGGGGTTTAGGGTTTAGGGGTTCAGGGTTTAGGGTTCAGGGGTTTAGGGTTCGGGGGTTTAGGGTTATTTTGGGCTTCAGCAGCCTAGACCCCGAAGATCCGAAAGAAGAAACATGGGAGTTTCCGAGAGATACGGGTACTTTACTTAACGGCCTTGCTAGTTTACGGATTATGTCATGATATAGTAGGGTCCATGGTTCTCTGAAATTGCATTTCAGTGTAACGGTTTGAGATTTTAGGTCAGTTCGTCCCTTTGCAGGAGTACTGCGCGAACAACCAGGACTTCGTGATGGCTTTCAACGAGGACGTCTGAATAGGGCACCTTGAGATTGGGCTAGGTTTCGGACCCCTATAAACTATAGTTTCATTAAGCCGCGAGAGGGAGTAAGCAGACATAGGGAATACGAGTACGAATTGTTCAAGAAGACTTCTATATTCAGAACAACACCTAAATCCAAACCCTCAAAACCGGAGGAAAGACGGAGGGCTACCGCCCCTCAGACTTATCGTACCCATAACCTAGCATGCCGTTATATGGGTAAGAAAGTCTTGAGGTTGATAAAGACGGATATCTGACTCCACCAAGACTCCGACACCCCATCCTTGAAATGCCAAACCCAAGGCCTGGAAATTCCTGAGCCCGTAGCCAACTGGGCTCAAATTTCGATTCCCCGCTCTTCGCTGTCCACGGTAGTGGCATCCCCGACGAAAGCCCAACGACACGGAGACGAGTATGTGTGGCACCGGATGTGGATATCAGCTATGTGCGAAGGTGCTGGCTGGAGTCGGCACTTTGATCGTTGGCATTGGTGCCACTGTCGGCATTCTCGGACTTAGTCAGGTGGGCTTTTCATAGAAATAGTAGGGCTCCTATGCTGTGGCGGATAGCAGTAGGAATGCCATGATGTCAGGGTCCTATATTGTCGGGGCCCAAAGAATCAAGACCAATGATTCCCGAGCTTTCCGTACTATCCTTCTAGTATACAGTATGCCCCCCAAAACCTTGCATTCTGATCGTTACTATTCTTACTTAGTATTGTTATTACCTAGACCCCCCAAAAGTGGGCAACATAATGGTAAAAAACCTATAAAAGGCTATTATTCTACATACTTTTGGGGTCCAGGTACGGCCTCTACATGAGAGTAGGAGTCTCCCGAGTCTTCCCGAACTGTGAGGCGGCAGCGATCGCAGACGATCCTATGCTGGTGGAAGGCCAGACGAATTTCCAGTTCGCAACATAGCCCTCCCGCTCTCTCTCTCTCTCTCTGTCTCTCTCTCTCTCTCTGTCTCTCTCTCTCTGTCTGGCGCTCCCTCTCTCTCTGTCTCTCTCTCTCTCTCTCTGGCTCTCCCTCTCTCTCTGTCTCTCTCTCTCTCTCTTTCTCTCTTGTCTCTCTTTCTCTCTCTTTTGGGGAAGGCTCATGAAGGAGATAGGGCTTCTGGGATTTAGGGAGTTGCCGACCAAGCGACTTTAATCTGGAATATAGGGGTACCTGTTTTGCACCGTAAGACCAAGGTTCGACTGGGAACGGGCGACGGCGAGTGGTACCGCAGTGTAGTGTTCTTCCACGAAGCTGGAGTGGATTGTCGAGAGCATAGGAATTCGTTGAGCATAGTCACAGTTCACGTCGCCACCAATGCCTCTGAGAGACTGTGGATCCACGAGACTGGCTGCTGGCCTGAACCATTGGACTACCACGGCGTCAGCCTCTACCAATTTCACGCCTTAGATGCCAGGGACACAGAGGGGCGCAATGGCACCTTTGCAGTGACCAGTGGCTACAGAACATGGGTCGTTGATGGAACCAGCGACCATGCCCCGCGGCTACATCGCCTCCTCTATCATCGACAGGCCGTACCTGGTGTGATTGGCTCTGTGTTGGCGGTGGTCGGCTTGATGTTATGCTGCGTGGCTTGCTGCTGCAGGCGTCGCTAACCAGCCCAAATCCAGAGGAAATCAGCACTGCGTGGCGTGAGTTGAGCACGCCGGCCGTTTCGAGCTGCGAGATTTTGGGTTTCCCCAATGTGAGAGTGTATATATGTGTATATGTATACATATATATATATATATGTATATAGAAATATATATATATATATAGAGAGAGAGAGAGAGGGAGCTGTCAGTAGCAGACTCCCCACTATCAATTCCATACTAGACCACTCCAACAAGGGATGCCCAAAACTCCCATCACGTCACATCCTCAGCGTGACCTGCGCACAGCCGCAGTAGCTGCAGCTTCCGAAACTGCAGACCGAGTCATCCCGAAGTGCCTACCCCAAGTGCCCAAGGACCTGGGTCTTATAGAGACCTGAGTACTTACCAGGCCAAATACTAGGGCTATGATACTGCCAGAGATCCGAATGCTAACCGTTTTGGGGTTAATTAGTACTTTCCAAGTTCTGCCTGAGCCTTGGATGCGCAAAGCGCATGAGTTTGGAGCATTCAGCCACCAGAGCTGAAGTCTCCAGAGGCTGGCAGGAGGCGCTGTGCGCTGCAGCCCCTCCTCAAAGAAAGGTACTTAGGGCTCTTTCTTCAACGTTGACTAAAATTCATCCCCAAACCCTGCTCTAACTCTTAAGGCCCGTATCTTAGTAGTCTTTGTAGCGGTGGTGCTCGACAGGTATCAGGAGTCTGGGGCTTCAGACTGTAGAAGATATACCCGAAGAACTGCCCGTATTATTCCTTAGGGTTAGGGGTTTACTCGCTGGCTGACACTAAAAGCCCGGCTGCCAAAAAGGGGTTTTTGGGCTCCTTAATCGAACTATGCCGTAATATGCCACCCAAAACCTTGTTCGAATCATGAAGGCCTCGAAAGTCGCACGGGATGAGATGTTGCGGTCATAGACACCCCGGCACTTCGCCCTGGGTGCGGGTGACAAAGACTCGAGTTTCGTATAAATTTATGTCTGCAAGTGTATCTTGGTTCCCAGAAGTCTGAACCCTATTACTTCGATTTGCCGGCACCTGCGACCGTGCGGCTGGGCCTGCCAGGCCCAAACCCGCTGCTGAGCTCGTTTATGCTTCGGACCCCTACAATATAAACCTAAACCCCAAACACTTCAGGGTTGAACCATAGTTGATGCCCGAAGTTTTGAGGAGCAGCAACTTCCGATGGGCTTTGACACTGTGCCGTTTGCAAATGTGAGCGTCGCCCGGTTGCAGAGTTTGACATTTATAGGGACAACTAGGAACATGATCCCCTTGTACTAATATAAGGCCCCCTGTATCTCATGGCGTGAGGGGTCTGGGAGCCCGACTCTCATGGCATTTTGGGGTTTAGGACGTTCAGGACCTGGAAGCCTTTGACAGGGCTATCTCAGCCAACATGTAGCAGCACCGCTTCTGGTGAGTTTCTGTAGCTTCGTAGTTTGCGACAGTTCTTGTACTAGCGCACTTGTCCTCGTCCGTCGGCCCCCTTTACGTGGAATTTTTTTGGCACATCTGTCAACTTACGGCACGGGCTTTGATAACCCGGATACCGATCAGTTTTGTTTTGTTAAGCTGCCGGGCTGTTGTTATGACTGTTACGACTGCTGCTGCTACCACTGGCTACCACTACGACAACGACGACGACTACTACTACTGCTGCTATTACTACTACCACCACTACTCTAACTCCTACTCCTACTCCTATCCCTACCCCTACCCCTACTCCTACGCCTACTCCCACTCCCGCTCCCACTGCCACTGCGACTACTACTACTACTACGACGACGACTACTACTACTACTCCTACTCCTGCTAACCATACTGCTCCTACTACTCCTACTACTCAATCTATTCCTACTACTCCAACTACTCCTACTGCTCCTGCTAGTCCTACTGCTCCCACTATGCCTTCTGCTCCTACTACGCCTACTACTCCTGCTAGTCCTACTGCTCCTACTACTCCTCCTCCTGCTACTCGTACTGCTCCTGCTGCTGATGCTGTTGGCATCTTACTATGAGGTTACCACGATGCATGGTGGAATTTTGCACTGGTTCTATCACTATTAGGTGTCATGGTTACTGTTACTGTTGTTGTTCTGTGAATTGAAAAGGCGTTTTTAGCCCAGGTTGCCTTCAGCCTCGGCGAGCTGGCTGTGGGAGAGCACGCGAAGGGAAATCTGGCAAATGGGTGCCTCGTCCGGGGGGTTGGATTTAGGGAGTCACGGTTTAGGGATTCAGGGTTTGGGCTTTGGGAGGTTTGGGTGCAGGGTTTGGTGATCCACGGGCTACACCTCATATGTGGTTCAGGACTTGTTGTCTGGTTAGTGCGTTTCTCAACAGGGGGAGGGGGAGGGGTTGTGTATGGATGAGCAGGCGAACCTTCATGTAAACCTTCGTAGGCCTCAGCCAAACGAACCCTGAACCCCTAAGCCGACCTTGCGAGTGCGAGAGTCGGCACGGTCACGGTAGGTTGAACCTACAGGCCCCGAGGTATACTTTGGGGGGGGAGGGGGGGGGATTGGGCTTTTTTGCTTAGCTTCTAGGGTCTGTGTTGGGGCAACCTATCCCCTGCAGACCCATATGTGGGATTCAGAACGTGCCATTGCGATGTCAGGTCCGTCTCAAAGTTCATCTCCTTTGCCCCTGATGCGGACAGAGGGTTTCGGGCAATCCGCTGGCTCTCTTTGTCGTTGGTGCTTCTTTTCGCCCTAGCAGCTGGCACCAGGGTTTGATGTGAATTCTTAAGCTTACCAGCTTGTAAGCCTTCAAATCCATCTAATTAATAATTAGACAGGCCTGGGCTACTTTTGTGTAGCTCTTTTCCTGTAGAGGATTATGGCTTCAGGGATATTGAGATCTGTTTTCTTCTGCATATTAGGGAGAAGCCTGTTCACGCAACCGGAGGATGCCCCCCCCCCCCCCCCCCCNCCCCCCCCGCCCAAAACCTTGACCCTGGGATTGGGGTTTAGGGTTGGGGCTTAGGGGAATGTTTACAAGGATTCAGCAGGGTTCTTCCAAAGTTTCACTAGGTGTCGTGTTTTTGTAGTTGGGCTGACGGGGTTTAGGATCTTTCGTTCTCGTGTATGCGTGGTACTCTCCAGACCCTTGTCAGATTAGAAAATTGACTTGCCAGACACATCGGATTTTTCTCGACAGCTTGTCCCAACACTGTCAAAGAAGTTTGACAAAGCCCTCAAACAAATGCCCGTATCCTTCATCCCCACACCCAATCCAAGACATGTCATAAGTTGCAAGACTTTGGAACTAACATAGCCCTAAACCCTAAACCCCTAAACCTCGTCTGGCTGTGTCCGAGTTGCGAGAGCGTAAACCCCTAAACCCTAAACCTCTAAAGCCACGCTTCCGGAATCTGCACCTGTAAGTCCCAGACAGCAAACTTTGGGGGGGTTTCAACCTCGCCACATGCCGAACATGTGGAGTGTCGAGGCATTGCTTCTGGAGCTGAACTTGAGGTGTCTCACAGGGTTCAGGGTTAAGGAATTCGGGTTAAGGGTTTAGGGTTTTTTTAGGGGTTTATAGGGTTTAGGGCCAGGGTGCTTGCACTTTAAAGAAGATGATGGCATGCCGTCATGCCTGAGTGTCAGCTGTTGGGCAATGGTACATTGTCTTAAGCAAGGCACAACCTAAACCCTTAAACCCTAAACCACAACATGCCTAAGCCCAAGCCCACTCCGGGCTCCAGAGGACACGTTTGCGGCCAATCTGGCAATGACAATGGAGGACCTTGCGACACGCTTTCCTTTCTGCTCCTTTGCTCCGAGAAGTTACTGGGGTTCATCGCTGACGGTCTGGGATTCACGGTGTTGGGCAGGGAATCCGAGAACGCACTCTGGTTGAAACCCTAAACCCTGAACTCCTGAGTAGCCTTCAACGGTTTCGATCCCGGTTGAGGCCTCGATGCGGACCAATGGCCAACAGCTGGGCTCTTCGGCTTACACCAGAACTCAGACAGCCTCGCTGAAGGTTCCAGTTTCAGGGTTAAGATTTTGGCTTTGGCTTGCATAGGTTTGTAGCCGTCGTGCTGTTCTACCGAAAGCCTGTATTCCACATGCAAGCATCCAAAACCGTAATTATGTTAGGCCATGCCAGGTCCGGCAGGTGTTGACTTGCTATGGGCTCTGTGGATAGCCAGCTACTCATCACCAGTGGGCCTATGCCCTTGCTAAAACTTATAAAAAATTTGACATATATGCCACTACTGAGGGTAATTCATAGTCACGATACTACTGACCCCGAAGTCCCAAAAGCCTGACACGGCTTAGGTTTAGTAGTCTTTCGTGCATGGTGGGTTCCGTAGGGGGTGGCGCCGTGTGAACGCAGATTCAGAAGAGAATCTTAAACCAATAGTGTTCTCAAAGTTTAAGCGTTTCTCTGCCCCGTCTCTGCTTAATTTTTCCCACCTCAAATCTCGAAGCAACCATGAAACACCTGAGTCTTAAACCCGAACCCACCTTCGCAACAGCAGACTCTAAACCAAACGCCCAAAGCCTCAACCCGCAAGGCCCGAACTCTAAAGCCGCAGAAGCCCCCAAAACAATGCAGGCCAGTATTGGTAGCTGGCTATGGGCCCCATTTTCGGAGTGCGGCAGCCATGAGCCTCGCAGAAAGAAGTTGCACTTGACTACGAGTTTCCCGTTCGGGCTTATCCGTGCAGCCCTAAACCTAAAGCCAACCGCAGAAGTTAGAATCCACACACTACGTCTTTGGGCCGTCAAAACGGCGGAGGATCAGGCAAGTAAGGGTTGGGGGCTTTAGGGTTTGCAGTTGCTTTCGCGGACAGCTGCAGCCTTCCCTTCACTATGTTGGTGGTAGGAGAGGGCACCGTATCTGCCTTGAAATAGCTGGCCTCTCGATTTTGGTTAGTTGGTGAACATGCTTGTGGATTTCTGGGAGGTGGTTGGATTGCTAACGGTTAGTATGAACGAGCAGGCGAGATATGATTTGGAGATATTTGGAGCTTTCATTGACTCAAAGCCAGTGCCCTGCGATGTGGACGTCACAGTTCAGCTGTTTTGTGGCAAAAAACCCACAACCCTAAGCCGATACAGAGAAGATTAGCATGGCCCCTGCGCAAGGATGACACGCACAAATCGAGAAGTGTACCAAGTAAGCCTTGACCCTTCGGGCTTCACAGAGACGAGTTGCATGACGACCTCGTGTCCGGTCCTCGACCTCACGGGTACTTACGTACATCATACCATCATTATATGAGGGGTTTCAAAGGGATACTACGTCATTAGACGAGGGGTTTCGAAGGGATACTACGACTAAATATTCCAACTCCGATATTAAGAAGTTCCTCCATGTCGGGGTTCTCAGCTCTTGGGAGCGATCTGTAAGAGAGCGAAGGTGGTTTTTATGTAGGCTGTTAGTGTGCTCAAGGGTCTTGTGAAGCCGTACATGGGACGCATTGCATCTAGAGTATCTAGAGTCCTGGGCTATACCCGAACAGTCTTGTCCATTTCTTTACCGGGCAAAGGCAAGGGTTTGTTTGCACATTAGCTGTATTTTGGGTCTGCCGAGGGGCTTGTAGGATCTTAAGTCTTAAGGCTATCGTTAAGTCTTAAGGCTATCAACCGCCCGGCGAAAGTTTATGGGACGTGCATTTCGTATATTGTTGCTTTTTCAATCTACCCGTTGTCTCCACTGTAGTTCCTGGTTTTGTTGAACCAGGTTTATAATTAGGATCCTATAAGATGGAGACTACAGGTAGAAGTGTTCCACTGAGGCTTCAGAGAGAGGATGCTCAGACCTGTGCAGAGCTGGCAGACAAGTGCGAGGCCTCTCAAAAGGGTTTAGGGTGTAGGGTTTAGAGAAGTTCAGGGTGTTGCACGTGTTTCGGTTCAGGGGGGCTACTTAAGGGCTTAGGGCCCTCCGTGGCCTGTCACTGCCACTTTCCAATCCCGTTGCTGGACAATTCGTGTTGGAGAGAGCGAGAGGAGCTTTGCATCGTGTGCTTATCTTTCGGGCAATACGGAGCAAGAGGTTCAGGCAATTCGAAGCCCCAACAGGTGATTTTGCATGGGCATGTGGATGTACGTTGAGCTGTAGACTGCAGTTTCCCTGGGTTGCTTCAAAAACGAGAACGACCTGCATCTGCTGCTTTTATATCCAAAGCATCAACATAAGTGCTGGCAACCACAGAAGCGACCTCAGCCCATGGCATTACGAAGCCCGCAAGCAAACCCGAAACCTCCAGGCTCGCCAGAAACAGAGGGATCTTTCCTTTCTTAGGGCTTAGGGTTTGGGTGCACAAACATCCACAGCTTCAACAGACCCTACATCCTCAAAGCCCAGATACCTCTAAAACAGGTGTGGTCTGTCGGCTGCTTTGGAGATATACATGTTTCAACCGTACTCTGCTAGCCGGTGCATGTATTTTTATAGAGAGCGAGAGAGAGAGAGAGAGAGAGAGGGAGAGAGGGAGAGAGGGAGAGAGGGAGAGAGAGACAGAGCGTCTGAGGAGCAACCCCACACATCGACCCTAAACTCAACCAATGGGACTCAGTGCAATCCTCAACGCAAGCGCACTCAAACTGGACCCCAACACGACGGAATCAGCATAGCATAGTTTGGTCGGGTCGAGTTTAGTCTAGACTAGCATAGCAATGCATTGTGGGGTAGCATAGTGTATAATATAGTGTGGTCAACCAGAACACTAGTCCTGCATGATTGCTTTTAAAGTATGGAATGTGCGGATATATATATATATATATATATATAATAGCTTAGTATAGTACGGTATAGTAGAGTATACTACAGTAGAGTATAGTACAGTATAGTACAGTACAATATAATATAGTGTAACATAGTAAAGTATAGTATAGTATAGCAGAATGAAATATAATGCATAATGTAGTACAGTATTCCGTCTAGTGCTCCAGAGCTTCAAACCCCAGTCCTATACTATATGACTATAGTACAGTTCCGCATCATACGTAGCCGGGATTTTTGGAATCCTCCAGGACCCAAGCTCGCGACTGCTGCGCTTGGTGTGTGGAAGGACCGCTCTTTGCAGGGGTTCGGTTGCAATAGTCAATATTTTTATTGATCAAGATTAGAGTTCCCTAACATCCTCAAGCTGTAGAAGCCCCTACAACCCTAGTTTACTTATTCAGGCTTCCGTGCGCATCCCAACGCAAGACGCAAGGCGTGCTCAGCAGCAATTAAGCAGTATCACCAGCGTGGCTCTGTGTGCTTTTGAGCTGTCTGGCTTTGCTGAGTTATCCCTTCCATTTGTTAGTATTGCTTACCTTGTCAGGAGGGCAGCACATGTTTAGTGTGTTTTGTTGTTGTTCTTTGCCATCATGGACGTGCATTTCATCTTCTACGTGGTGAAGAGCTGCCGTGTGCCGGTCCTCATCGCTCACTCTTCAGAGCACAGGTGGGTGGTTGTCGAAATTTTGGCCCCTTTTTGGAGCCCTTATATAATACGGAACCTATTATTTAGGGTAGCCAAAAAGGGACCCTTATTTTAACAACCACCCAGATGGAAAGTTTATGGCTGTGGGGTCTTATTTTTCGGCTCCGAGCTCTGCGGCTGCGATTCATCCAAACGCAGCCGGGATCGGCACTTCTCCTGGTAATCTGTGCGGAAGACTACGCCACCCTTCAGATGTTGAGCAGCAGGCCCGAAAGATCCTATAAGAGCCTGATCCTCGACGGAAGGCTTTGTCTGTGCGGCGCCGAAGATTTTCAAATCCTTACCAGGGGTTGAATGAGGTTTTTTGTGGGGTTTGTTGATACGTCAGACGGCCTGGCCCAGCTATACAGACATCCCGCAGGTTTTGAGTCGCTACCAACAGACTCCCACTTTAGAGAAAACAGTCTGCACGATGCGCAACATCTCTCCAGGCTCGTTGCGTTACACCCCCTAAACCCTAAACCCTATGCAGAACCTCGGAGCCCAGTTTTCTTACCTGGCTTGTCTCGGAAAGCCAAAGGCAAGGCAGCCTAAAACGAGAAACACCCCCATATAATTACCCTCAAAGCCTTAACGGTTTAGGGTTTAGGGTTAAATCCCAAAACTCAAGCCAGAAATGCCGAATCCTTGCATCACCAGACCACAAGTGAGAGATGCCTCCGAGCCGCAGGACATGCCAGTGTCACGAGCCACTGGCGTACCCCTGGTTCAAGGTCCCTCAACTAAGGCATATCGGTTTTTGTAAGATGCCGTACTTTTTTTGGGGACCCAAAGCGGGACCCTATGTAGAGAACTCCCCATATAGGGATCTGAGCTATTAGGATGTTTCTTGGGCCCTGATTTTCCGAACTTGTCATTGGGGGTCGGTGGCCAAAGGAGAGTTGTGGTGCTTTACGGAACCCGGTGTTCATCTTTCCAGTCTCCAAGGCCATAAAGTTTCCGAAAATTTTGGGTACCTGTTTTGGGGTGCTACTATTTAGGGTGCTATATTAGGGTCCCCTATTTTCGGAAACTCCCATAAAGTTTGCGGTCATTTGGGCTTTGGGGGGGTGTAGGGTGTAGGGCCGCCGGATTTACTTCGTAGCTGAGTAGGTAACCTTTAACCTTTTGGGGTTTATATAATCCTACCATAACTGAAAAGGTTAACGTTTTTGGGCTTAGGTACTCAGCCACTAGGTTTAGGGTATGATAGCACGACGAACAATCGATATTGCCGTACTTCGGCAGGGCTGCCTGGGGTGCCAAACCCAAAATCCCGAGCTTGCTTCAAAGCCCTAAACCCGGAACCTCGGGGTTTAGTAGTCGAATACCTATTTTGTTATGGCAAGGTTCAGAATGACTGCACAGAAGGAACCCTAAACCCTAAACCCTAAACCCTTATACAGTAGCTCTGTGCCTATGATGCCTTGAACTCGCAAGATGAGATGCGATATCCACTCGTTAGGGGCTCCGGGGTTCTACGGTGTGTGCCTGTTTCTCTTGGGGGGATTGATGTTTGGAGTTCGCAGATCGGGTCGAACCCCAAGCCTGCTTGTTTTTAAGAACATATGTCAGGAAAGCAGAAGACGAAACAATAAATGGAAAGTCTTCACGGCATTAATTGCTAGTCAAGTCCCAAGTACCTGGCTACTGGGTCCTCGGGACCCGTCAACCTTCAGAAAGCCTTTGTCTATATCTGCGAATCAGTTTTGAAATCAGAAGCTATGGAAACCACAGGTACGGCCCTAAACCCTAAACCTTGGTACGATTTAGAGTTTAGTGTTGTAGTCTGATCTTCCTCAGGTACCTTCCCAGGGCTGCTCGGGCGCCTGTCGCACGGAGGCGCTGTCGACGGCCAACTCACGTCCATGCGAGGACGCCGAGTTCATGGGAGTTTAGAGGGGGCATAATTCTCAGAGGCTCTTGGGAACTTAGTGAACGACTTGTTAGGAAGGAAAGGGTTATAGTTGTAGCTATTTGGAAAGCGATAACCCCACGTTGGGAATATGCATACATATATATATATATATGATCCCGGTTCTCGGTTCG
>BGNK01003058.1:0-21777 GCA_003297005.1 Symbiodinium sp. clade A Y106 | reverse complement strand
GCCCCAAAGCGACAACTGTCACAAAGATCGTGCCCCCACGGTCAATAAAGCGATAATCGTCAGCAGGCACGTGGGCAGAAGATACCCGACGACCAAAGAAACACTAAGATGATTGTGATCATGATTATCGTCATCGTCATCATCATCATCATCATCAAAATCATCATGAGCATGGGTTTGCCAAGCACCCCAAGCAGATCCAAACATGCAGGGGGGAACCACCCAACCCACACCACGCCACAGGGGGGGAAGGGGGGGAACNGGGGGGACGGCCGAACCGGGATCATATATACACACATGCGTTTGTACATATGTGATTACATATGTATGTATACGCAGAACCCGAAATGTGCCAGACATTCTAAGCCCCACCCATGATCCACCAAGTGCTGTATGTGTGTGGCACAGACAGGTGTCGATTTCGGGGTGGTGTTAGTTTGGGGAGCTGAGAGCACTCTCGTCGGACTAATTTTGTAATGCTACCCCATCTAGTCGCTACATATGTATAGTATATTTCATCATACCCCAAAACCCCTGCTCTAACCATTAAGGCCGCACCTTGGAACTGATTCTCCGAGATATCGATCGCTCAGGACATGCCGATCAACACCGAGCCTGGGTTGCGAATTTCCTATTGCAGGGTGTTTAAGGGGTTTGCGTTTGTTGTGGTTTTTGGTCGTTGGAATTTTTCGATGGTTAGTATGTAGTGTTGTTTGCCTGAAACTTCCTTTCTCTGTACATCAAGCTATGCAGGGTCTTCTTGTAAACCCGGGTGTAGATTTATAGTGCCCCAACGCCCTCTTGGAGTCGATAGCTGCAGATTTGCTTCGCAACTGTGCGCTGGAGGCTTGGTCATACTTTGCGACGGCCACGACAGGCTTCGTAAAGCTGAGGTCGCGTGCTTTCCAAACTGAGCTCTGGGCCGTTACAATGAGAAGCCAGTCTCTGATGTTATGTTGACAGAGGCCCCGGTCGGTACCTTTTCGGACAGTGACAGGGGAAGAAACACACAGTGTAGTTTCTCGAAGCTTGGCAGAGCTTGCTTCGCCCCCATAATCCAAGTCGAGACCTGCCTCCCATGAACGATAAGCGAATTGGCCGCGATTCTTGTGGATCTACAATAAACCGGGTTTTTACTCCATGTGCCTTAAGGGGCACGGTTTTCCCACCTGTACACTTGGAGTGCTGTGGGATGTTTCCTACTATTCCTGAAACCTCAAAGCCCGAAATCCTTGAAGTAGACGCCCAGAGTCCGAACCTTAGAGACACACCCTAAGACTCTAAGACCCCGAAACCCTGCACCCTAAGGAATGGCTGCGATTCTGGGACAACTATCTTACGGTCATGTCACATTACACAGGACAGGACATGCTCCTTGGTTGAACACTCTATGGGTTGGAATACAAACCTGCACAAGACCTGGTCATTCTTTCGCAAAGAGGCCCGAGCCCCAGAAATTGGTTCAACTTCCAAGGTAACCCAGCGGCTTTAACAGTGATTTTCTGGTCGTGGGGGGATGTTACGGGAGAATAGTATAGTCATCATAAGGAGTACTGTAGTAAGAGTTCAGACCCTACCGTAAACAGACCTTCACGATAATCCCAAGGCCGCAAGAAACCCTAAACGGCTTGGCGCTGCCCAAACAAAGCAATGATGACCGGAGTTCTGATTTGGGGTTGGTTTTGGCCATTGCGGCTTGATTTTGAGGCGTAGAGTTCGAGGTTAATGGGGTTTGGGGGCATGGCCTTGAGTAATTATAAGGATGTCGTTTGGAGCCCCACATCCTCAGCCCTGAAGCCCAAAACACCCTTTCAAATGCCTAAACTCACAACTTAGTGCAGTCTCACTCAACAGACCTCGAACCACATGCCTCGCCTGGATTGTCCGAGTGTGAGCGCCGAAACCCACAATCCTAAAGCTTCGGAGCTCCCAGCCCTAAACCCCCAAAGCCCCACCACAATAGACCCGAAGCCTTACCTCCAGCCCATAATCTTCAAGCTTTCAAGGCCCCAAATCCCTAAATCCCGACGCTCCTAAAATCCGAGAATCAAACTCAGAATCCCAGAGCTGTTAAGGAGGCAGGTGCCGGAAGCTCCTACCCTTCTTAGCTTCGTGGAGTTCATGAAGGAATCGGTTTGGCGTTTAGGTTATTAGAGTTTGAGTTTAGGCTATGGGGGTATAAGGTTCCACCAGTTGGACGATTTCGAGTTCAGGTGTTCTTCGGAGGGTTTCACCACTTTCGGTGTCGGTTGTAAAAGGTTTGGGCTTAGGGTTTGGGGTTTATCGCTCAGTACATTGGTCTTCCTGAACCGTTTCTCTAAACCCTAAACCCTCCACTCCGCTTTGTAAGATCCTCCCCCGAACCCTGGACCAAGGAGAGGCTTTTGGGCCCAACGTACCTACCTTAAGAGGCTGGTGGGTCCAGTAGACCACGCGACATCACAAGAGCTTCTTCTGGGCTCTTACGAGCTTCAGGCTCGATCCAGGGTCTTGCAGCTTCTTGCAGGTTTAGGATTTGGGAGCTTGGGGTTTAGTTATATTGTATCCTAAGTCTACTAGACTGTACCATACCCCACAAGCCAGTCCAATCATTCAGGCCCCGTATTTACCATCCCTATGAAGCCCGATACAGTTCTAGGATTCTAGAAAGAATCCTTGTAAAACCCCTTGCAGAACCTTCGGAAACCCTACAACCCTCTTGAAAAACGCCTTTTGCGCAACGCCTGCAGAAGTGTTTAAGGGAAGTTTAAGATGAGTAGGTGGAGCCCTATTTCTGAGTAAGGCCCCTTGAATCCCTAAACCCTGAACGTTTGCGTAAACCCTAAGCCCCTCTATTCAGGGCCCCAAACCCTGCACCCTAAACCCTAAGCCCCGGCCATCTCTCCTGGCCTGCTGGCCTTCTTAGGCGTCGCAGGCTGCAGCCACTTGGGAAAAGGAGCTTCACAACAAAAAAACCCTAAGCCCCTCTATTTTCAGTCCTAAGAGGAGATGGGCTGCTTGGGCCTGGCGGTGATTGGAGAGACCGAGCCCATCACGAAAGTATCCGCAGCGGGAATTCTGGTGTTCAGGGTTCCGGGGTTCGTTGCCGCAGGGCTTAAACTATTCCGCAGGGTTGCTGATTGTTGTATATAACTACTTTATAATGTTGCCACGATTTTGAAAATTGTCATTACTAACAATACTCTGGTTATGACTATGATTATAACAACTGTTTTTGCTATTATTGCTACTACTGGTACTATTCAGTGTATTTGTAGAACTCTTTCTAGATATATGTTTGTATGTGTGTATATACATATATATATATATATATATTGTGTATATATATATACATATATATTTATGATCTGATTGTATATTATATATCACCACACCGGGTGGGTTCTGCAAGGTTTTCTTATAAGGCCGGGATCCTAAATCCTAATCCTAAACCTCAAGCCCTAGCCCTAAACCCTATAAACCTTATGGCAGTTGTTAGGCTTCAGTTGTTTTTGGCAACGGACTTTCGGAGGGTTTAGGAATTTGGGGATTAGGGTTTAAGGTTTATAGGCTTTAGCGTTTTAAGGTTTAGGATTTTGGGGTTTTTGGGTTGGGGGTTAATTATAGGGTTTTAGGTTTGAGGGTCTTAGAGTTTTGGGGTTTTTGGATGAAGGCCACGCAAAGGCAAATCTCTTCCTTTGCTGCCCAGAATCAGAACTCTGGTCATTTTAGTTTAAGTCGAGGCTTAGGTAGGGTTCAGGGGTTAAGATTTAGTCATAGGACCGGCGATGATGCCCGAATATTGAATATTTCGCTTTCTGAATTTCGAGCTGTAGGTCCAAATCCATGGTTAGGATCCTGCCATCGAAAAAACAAGGTAGCCAAAACAAGATGAGGATTGCAGGAAGTCTTGTGGGTAGAGACTCCTTGACACGTAAGGAAGTACTTAGCTCCACGCCGGGGCCGAGCACTCGATTCCGAAGTCATGGGTTTAGGGTTTAGGGTCAGGAGCGTAAGGAGTCTTTTCTATTAGAGTCCGTTTTGAGGCAGGGTCTTTCTAGGTGGTGTTTGTATTATTCTGCAGGTTGCTCGGTTACCTGACACTCCCATGTTCATTATGCTGATTATGTTTCAATTTCCTCCAGTCCGATCTCAGGCGAACTGGTGTGAAGGAAACCCCCGGTACTGGCCGCCCTTGGCACATCTCTGTCCTGTGAGTTGCTCATGTGCCGCATCGGAGTCTTGGAGCAGTTTCAGAGAAACGGGGACGTGCCCTGCATGTGTAGGGCTTGAGGGTTTATACGGTATTGTAGGGCTCGAGATCTTGTGAAATTCGCGGCCCTCTTGTCCCTTGCAGGTTTTGGATTGGTGTTTTTGTCGGCTACCATTGGGTTTCTCGTTTGTGTGGAGGCAAGCATTCGGGTCAGAGCTTCCATAACCATGGCTCGGAAGACAGGATCATCGCGAAGCCTGCCACTTTCATCGTAAACTTCTCGCTCAAGAAGTAAGTAGACCTGCAGTCCTTCCACTCAAAGGTGGTAAGTCTCCCCATAGTAAGTAGATGATGAACCGCCTAGCCGTACACCCAAGCCGGCGAACTATATAAACTTCCAGCATCTGCAACCTTCCGGAGACCTTTGACCACAACTAAAGCTCACTTTTTGGTTGTAGGGTACAGGTGGCCTTGCGATCCGGGATGTCCAAGGAAAATCCGGCAGACTACTGCCCTAGCAGCTGCCGCGCATGCGGAGATGCACCAGTGCCTTAGCCTTCGTATTTGAGGATTTGCGTTGTTGCTGCCACGGATGCCCCAGCAGAGATTTTGAAGATGGTCGGTCCACGCACTGATTCGATTTCTGCCGTCTTGTCGTTCTATTTGTGTGTGCGTTTTTCCCGCAAGACCTGAAATGTACTCTGTGCAATTCAGTTGTTTTTTCACGGCTGGGCCCAGGTCTCTCATGCTGGCTAGCACTTTTTCCCAAGCGTCTCATCAATGAACGACATTGCGGGTAAACAAAATAAGGGTCGACTGAGGGTAAACAGTACACCGAGGAAAGCCGACGGGGATATGATTGCAAAATAGGGGAAGCGCTGAAGGTATAGTACCACAATAGGGAACTATATAGTAAATCTTATGGTTTCTTTGTTATGGTATTTTAAATTATTCCTTAACAAGAACCCGGAATAGGGGAAGCACTGAAGGTATTTCCCTCGAGCGGGCCCGTCACCAATTGCGCGGAAGCCAAAGCAGCCGGAATCTGTGGCGTGCCGGCTGATGCTGCAGAGTACTGTTCTGGCGTCTCGGCTTAGGGTTTAGGGCTTATAGGGTTTCAATTTAGTGTTCTGGGTTTGGGGTTGTGTGGCTTAGGGTTTATGGGTTGTATCTGCACATCCCAGGAGTCTCGGCATTGTATCGGCACATCCCTGGTGCAAACATTTTGCGATCCACGCCAGCCATAGATCTAGTCTAGAATACATGATGCCTTGCATATCGGACCCACCCCTGCGGAGGAACTTCTCATGCTTGCAGACTTGTACCAGGCAGTCAGCTTGTCACACCGCCGAGCCCGCCTCTTGCCCCAGGTGAACCCAGTCTCTTTGCCCTCTGGAAGCCCGGAGGGAGAGGCCAAAAGCCCAAGCTGAACCCCAAACCCTTATCCCCACGTCCTATCCCACCACGCTACATCCAGAATCCCAAACCCTCCTCCTGAAACCTTTCAACCCAACCATTAAACCCTAAACCACCAATCCAACCTCTACGACCCTAGCGTAATAAAACCCCTAAGCCCTTAACCATACCTTTGCCCGAAAAACCCTGCCTTGTTTGTGTATGCATGCCCTTAAAATGCTACGGTGTTTTGGCCACGGGTATCCCCCCTCCACAGCCTTAAAGGAACCTGTGGCCTTTGCAACGAAACGAACGTGAGCCTCCCGACGGCCCCGTGCGTCGATGGGGTTCTACCGTCTCTCGGTTATTTTTGGCGATAAATCTAGGGATTCTAGAGGGTTTTCGGAATTTAGGGTATCGGAATCTAGGTTTTGGGCTCGGCTGTTTGTAGATCTAAGGATTCTAGAGGGTTTTCGGAAGTTAGGGTATCGGAAGCCAGGTTTTCCGGGTTTTGAGTGAATCTCAAGACATGTGGCCAGAGATTAGAAAGGACGGTCGGTGTCGGGGTTCATGCATTCTGTTTATACACTTCAGACCTGCAGTGCATCAGGGCGATACATGGGTCGCGTTTGTGCATCTTACTCAGTAGCTTACTATGCACTAGAATCTTGCTGTTCGGATCCCTGTTCTAACACTAGGGGCTTATTAGCTCCCTTAATGCGAAGACCTCGACTCACATCGGATGGGAAGGCCGTCGCTGGGCCTTCACAACTGTTCCTACCTGCAGGTGGACCGGTGCTGGATGTCCGACCGGGCTGCTGGGTTTCAGGGTTTGGGCTCTGCGGTTTATACGAAGCAGCTTCGTGCCATTTCGGGTCGTGCATATTTTTTTTTTTGTTCTTTGGTTGGGCGTCCGATAAGTTAAATCAGGGCTGGGCAATGCTTTTAAGTTTTCCCTTGGTTGATGTTTCCTTGTGTCTTTAGTGGGTATTTTGGTCTTAGGGTTTCAGGAGTCGTGGGTTTGGAGTCACCCCCTTGAGGACCCGCTGACCTGCTTGGCTTTCGTTATCCTTGTAACGTGTGTGTGCTTCAAAAGGAGCACGATCGCCAAAATGTCCTTTGTTATCGGCTGCCGTAAACTCCTGGAGCAAAGTTGTGTAGAAGAGTAGTTAGGTGCATACTTTTTGGGTTGAATAGTTTCTCAGAGCATTCCCACATAGTCCCTGCCGGACTAGGACATGACAAACCCTAACCCCAGCAGTCGATACTATTCGAATCATTAAGTCCTCTACACTATCCTAAACCCTAAGCCCTAGACTTGAGTTCAGAACTGCCAGCATGACCTGGGCCCGACGGCCCCTCGCCTGTGAAACGTCCCGAATCCGAAACGACCACCCGAAAGTTCCCTAACTGATCATCAGAACCCTCAGTTGTGAGTGCTGAAATTCCGTTGTTACATGCACATGCCTAAACCAAACGCCGCGAGTCCTGAACCTTATAGTATCCTTGTAGATCCCTTATACTTATAGTAGCCCTTATAGAACCCTTTAAACGAACCCTGCGAAAAATTCTACATCTCAGACCCTGTCAGGCTCGCGGTTGGTGTAGGCCACTGGCCCTCATGAACTCACCTTTGAGCTGCTCGCTTAATCTCTGTTGGGGGTTCTGAACACTAGAGATACCTGGTCTCTAGGGTCTATCACGCCCTGTTGGGCTTAGGGTGTTGGGGTGTTGGAGCTTGCGCGGTTCAGGACGTCGAAAACCGAAATCCTCATCAGGGACGACGTCAAACGCCTAACGAGGTGAAGGGTTTGTAAACTCGGAAGCCTTCCAATGGCAGGACTCTAATGTCGTCTCACCTGGAGCCCTAATACCGCAATTTCCTGGAGCATGAAGCCACGCAACGCTTGAGCCCCAACACCGTTTTTGTCCCCCCAGAGCCCTGAAGCCCTAGATAGACCCCGGCGCAGCACGTACCCTTGGCAGCTTAAGAGGCCAAGAGTCGAGCATTTCGGGGGGTTGTGGATCTCGCTCGGTCTCTTCTCTGGCTCCTCTCTGTCTCCATATCTATCTCTCTCTCTCTCTCTGTCTTTCTTTCCGTTCTTTCTTTATTTAGTTCGTTATTTCTTTCGTTCTTTATTTAGTTGTTTTCGTTCTTTCGGTCGTTCTTTCTTGCTTTCTTTCTTGCTGTCTCTCTCTCTCTCTATGTATATACATATATATATACACACGTATATGTATGTATATACATGTATACACACACACACACGCACACCTCGTGCCAAGCATAAGTGCTCATGTTTCTCCCTCCATGTATATGCGTGCTTATGCACGAAGAAGAGGCCGCACAGAAACATAGAAAAAGAAGGATCCACTGTTCGAGGCATGTAGGATGTGGGATACTGATATTCCAACCATTTGGCTGTCTCTCTGTCCTCTCTCTTTCATTCTTTGTCTACGTCTCTATGTATCTATCTATGCATCCGTCTATCTTTCTATATTACATGTATTGATATGCATATAGTGTATTTCTCGAGCCGCGTGGCCTCGTCAGTGCCACCGGCAAAATGGCATGATGTGGAGGCAAGCACGGAATGCGCGTGATACTCGCCGACATGGTACCGCGACCTTGCCATGCCATCTGTATTGTCGCTCAGAATTTCAGCCGCCGCAAGCGTTTGTTCTTGTTTTAGTTTGGAGGCTTCGTAAGTTGAAAGTGCAGACATGGATTTGAGGCAATCTTTGCGGACAGTCCTGCGGAACATGCAGCTGAGAACGGCAGTAGTAGACATCCGGCCAGCATTTGTGCGGCCAGACGAAGAAACGCAGCTTGGCTTCGGGCCATACTAGTTCCTCGCGTATCCCCTTTACCGTTGGATCTGTGTCATGGCCTTTCAAGCTCAAGCCTTTACACTTGATTCATCAGCCGTTTTGCGTTGTATAGATTCCAGGGTGCCCAAATTCTAAAGCCTGAGGAGTGTTCAGGGTACCCATGATAAGGGTCATATGAAGGAACCCTAAGCCCTTGGTAAAAGGGATTCGGGCTTGGGGTTTGGCTTGCAATCAGGTTGCTTCTTGCTGGGAGCCGGGCTTGACCATCTTCTTAAAGTTCGAACCATGGGCCTTAAAACGTGAAGGCACTCAATCAAACATGCAACCCCGACCACCCGCCAACAAAAAGGTGACAACCCCGAACAGTGACGCCTCAAATGACACCTCATCTGCAAGAGTCTTTAATCTTTTATAAGTCGCAGACAAAGCGGTTGCCAAGCCTTGATTCATGAAACCTTACAACAGCAGAAACCTTGAGCCCGAAAACGGGCAAGAAGACAACCGACTCGAAGCTGAGACTGTATTACCGGCCAAAGCAAGCTTGAAGGTCTTCTGCAAGTAAGAGCTTAGGGGTTGGTGTATCGAGGGTCGGGTTGTCCTTTCATGGGGATTTGCGAAGAGGGCTTTACATTTCGGAATTGAGTTTCTGAGGTCTTTGGTAGCCTTTTTCTTGATGGGTTTCTGGAACTCACCTAAGGGGTGTAGAACCGCAAAGGTCCAGAGGCTTGGGCCAGGGCTTCGAATACATGGGGTTAGTGATTAGGAAAGTTTTCGGTGGTCAGGTTTTTTCTCAATTAGCAAGACTACAAGCCCGACGTCACAAGGTATGCACTGTGATTGGGCTCAAAAAACTCACAACTTTGAGCATCCTGCCAGTGTGCTGCGAAGGGTTTAGGGTTTAGGACACCGGCGGATCCTGGGTTCAAGAAAAGGGCTTCTGGTCATTATCAATGGTCTCAGCATTTGCAGCTGTGGGTTGGATTTGCTGGTTGAGCGTGCCGGGCTTTAAGCACAGGGAGTCGTAAGGGCTCTGTAAGGGCTCTACAGGGTTCTATAAGGGTTTAGGTTTAGGGTCAGGGTCCTTAAATAACCTACCCCTAAACCACAAACCATAAAACCAACCCCTAAACACACTAATGCTTTTCGAGTTCCGAAAGGGTTCCGAGACCTTCGAGCGGCCTTCTTCCTAGCCTTGCATCACGCGGGCACTGACAAGACCGTGTCTCTTACTGTAAGCCTAATATGGGGGTCTAGATAGGTACCAATACTGTTCGGGGTTCCTTATTTTGGCTGAAGGCCCCTACCAGCTCAAAATATCATGCATCATTTGCTCACAGAAGAAGTTGGTTTGGGGCTCGGTATTGGCAGGGTTCAGATAATCCCAGAAGAAGAATCTGTAAATCTAGCCGACCTTATACCGACGTACGAGGTCTCGTGCTCCCTCGCAGTCAAGTAGTACGCTGACTGTGGCTAACTCTATACGAACAGGGAGTTCAAACTCGACGTTAGCCATGGTGGTGTGGGTTATGGTTTAGGCTTTAGGCTTTAGGTAGTGTGTGTTGGGATAGTTTTCTTCTCAATGTCAGAGCCTCCGGCTGCCCCCCGTTTGGACGCCAATGTCCACCAATATAGGGGCCTAAGTAATTACCAATACCATTTTTTGTTGGGAGGGGGGGGGGAGCCTTATATTTTAATTCTAGTATAATGGGCCCCAAAACCCTATTCTAATTATTAAGGCCCCTATATTACTTGAAGATTGACCGAGAGCGGCGGCTCTCTGCAGCACAGAAAACCCGGCACAAGCCCGTCAAGCGGAGACATGTTGCTGGGAGTTAAAGAGGGCACGCATTACCTTAGAGCCTAACATGGAAGCCTGAATGATTCCTTAGGGCTCCATATCATAGATTTACCAGAACGTGCCCCATGATTCGTTGTATAAATCCCATCTTGCACTAAAGCCTTGGTTCAGGGTTGTCTGCTGATTCAGGTAAGTATCTGCACCTGCTCTTTTGGCTTCCTAATGCGACTTTTGCCGTGTTTTTGGCATCGTTTGGCAAAGATAGACCGAAGAGGTGTGAACCAGAAGATGTGCTGTATTTCCGCCGCAGCTGTCATCTAGGTTCAGCCTTACAAGGGCTGGTGCGTACTTGAAGGATCATGAGACTTCACAAGCTGATTGACTTCGGTGTTTACCAGGGGTTACCGAAGTATATTTAAAATCCTACGTTTTAACTTAATCCCTGAGCCCTAAACCCTGTGGAAAAGTCGATTGAACGCCCCTACAGAGGCCGTCTGAACCCCTTTAAACAACCTCTCCTGGACCCGTTTACAGGAACCCGTATCCACTTGAAGTCGAAGTCCCCATGGAACTCCGTCTTGCTTTTGCCGTTCTCAGCTTGCCTGTCTGCTCGGCGCACTGGTGCGAGACCCGCCAGGGGGACTGCCGGATGGGGTTCTCATTGCTTTGTCCCAGACCGTACACAGTACATTATAGAGTAACTAGTATCGCAAACTATACTGCAGTATACTATCGTACAGTCTCGTATAGGAAAGAACCAGTGTTCTTCGTCGTCGTAGGTTCCAGAGCTAAAGCACGAAGATGCACAGCTCGCGGGCTTGGAATCTTCCACCGGGAATGCCAGACAGCGGACAGGGTGGATAGGTTTTAGTTTCATGTCCGCACCAACAGTATCACCCTGCACCCCTCAGACAATGCTTTCCATCAAAGGCCACAGCTCATCTTCGCATCACTCTTGCTTACGATCCACTCCGCCTACCAGGCATGCTATGTTCTCCTCCCAGGTGATCTGCATGATACAATCAACGAGCATGCCCCCGACACTATGCTTCTGATACCGTCTGACAAATTATTTGCTTCATCTTCATAATGATCTTTCGCTGCTGTCGTGGCACAGTCTTTCGTGGTCTTGGCACAACTTGGCGTCCCAAAAGCCTAAACCCTCCGCCCGAACCCGGAAGCCAAGGGCTAGTAGAACTCCAAACCTCTAGACTCTAGATCGTAGTGCGGTTCCACTTGCTAGACTCCTAGTAGGTTATGTAGAGTTGGCCTCGGGGTGCAGATGTCTGGGTGCGCTTAGGATGTGGTCTGTGGTGTTAACAGCGAGTTGGAAGATTGTTCGGTGCATGCTCCTCGGATAGGTCCCGATCTACAAACCCTGTAATGTAGGGGCTTAATAGTTACCTATACTATTTTGGGGGTTCCTTATTATGATCATCGTATAATGGGCCCCAAAACCCTATTCTACTTTTTAAGGCCCCTACATCATATTATGATCATACAGTAGTATAATGGCCCCAAAACCCTATTCTAATTTTTAAGGCCCCTACATCTTATCATGATCATACAGTAGTATAATGGGCCCCAAAACCCTATTCTAATTATTACGGCCCCTACATTACGCCCGAAACCCGGAGGACAGACACAGTCTGTGGTGTGCGTCAGCGGTCGGCAATCTTCCTGTCGTGCGGCAGCTGATACAAGAGGGCGCCGGCCTCGACGAGCCTGTCTCTCCCTTTGTACTGTTTCAACGGTTCTTCACATGTTTCAATCCTTCGAGTTCACATTGAACCCCAACTCTTGAAGCCTTCGACTTCGGCTTCTAAGTTACTATTTCCCTCCCTGCAGTTTGACAGTTTGACCTTTAACCCCAGACCAACAACTCTAGTGTTCAACCCTTAGTGCGGGATTGCAGGGATCTGGGAGTTGAGGACGGGGAAGCCGAGGAGGGGATGTCCGGTATTCGTTTACACTTTACCTGGGCCTACCAGGCAAAGGTAAGTCCACCCGTCCACCCACAGCCTGAATCTAGATTCTGGCCTTCGGTACCTTATGCAGTGATCCCCAAAATCGCTTATTCCGCATGCCCCTAAAACCTTTCAGCACGGACTGAGGAACCCTAAGCCCTAAACCCCGACCCCTGCACTAAGGATGGGGATGTTTGGTACAAGACGCCGCTCATTTACGCTGCTGAGACGGGCCAGATTCAGGTCTTATCTCTCCTCTTGGAAACTTGGCTTCTTGGGTTTACGGCTCAGGCTTGCCAGGGTGACACGCGCAAATCGAGAAGTGTACCAACAAAGGGTTCAGGGTTGTAATCTGGTTTAGGGTCTTTAGGGTCGATAGGGTCTAAGGGAATCTAGGGTTTACGGTTCAGCGTTTAGTGTTTGGGCTTTCTTTGGACACAGCCACGCCGCAACCTGGCCCTCTCAAAGAGGGTTCCCTTCAAAGGTCAGAGTCGAGTCGATCGCGGTGGGTTCCCCTCCCTGTGAGTTCAGAGTATCAGGGTTCAGGGCTTTAGGGTTAAAGGTTTAGGGTTGAGGGCTTTAGGGTTTGAGGGTTTAGGCCTTTTCGGTTTAGGGTTGAGCTTCCCGAGATTGGAGGCGATAGTCACATAGGGGTTGGGTTTTTGGTTGTCCCAGATCACAGAGTCGAAGTGTGTCGAAGGCTGTGTAAGTATGTCATACATGAGGAAGATGCACTTAGAGGGCCTTTGGGGGACTGGGTACCTTGTAGGGGATGAAAGGCAACAGGCACGCATCCTAAACTCTCAAACCCCACACCCTAAACTTAAAACCCTCCGAAGCTTCCAAGCCGGACGTGCCCACAAAGCCCAGGAGAAGAAAGCCCAGATTGACGCGACTGACTGCTGGGGGCGTACGGCGCTGATGTGGGCAGCTGAGCCGAAAGACGCAGCCATCCCCCGGCCATCCCCCTTGAATTTAAAACTTGCAAACTCAACTCATATAGGAATTGCCAACAGGTTGACCACTTTCGTGTTCCTTGCAATTGAGTCGCGATGCCCACATGCACTTTAGTCAATAAATTTAAGACTCCGAAACAATAGTCCCAAGGATTTCCTCAAGGTTCCTGAAACGCTTCGCCCTGACTCTGAACACCGAGGCAGCCGGATCTGGACATTTCGATGCTGTGGAGCTGCTGACGCACCACGGTGCAGACTTCGACCCCTGGGTGCTGGATGACTCTCACGGAGGTCGGAAGGGTTTGGGGGGGTTAGGGTTTATGGCTTGGGACTTGGGGTTTTGGGGGCTTAAGAGCTTGCCTCGATAAGGGCCCAGAGCTCCACGCTACCGACTGCGAACCGAGAGACGTCGTCTGGCTGTGTCCGAGTTGCGAGAGTGCAAACTCTTAAAACACAACAAACCTAGACTCTTAGACCTAAAGCGTACCAGATCTCACCACGCTCGTCTAAACCGAACCACCTGCGCCCCATCATCGAGCCTCTATGTTTGAGGCGTTCCTTTTTGGACAACAATCACAGACTCTCCGATACGGCAGTGGTGGATGCTTGGCTCTTGGTGAGGAGCTGCAAGTCTCGAGGATATATGAGAGTCTCCACCGTATTTTGGAGTCCTTATAATAAGGATCCTACTATTTAGGGTACTATATTAGGGTCCCCTATTTTCGGAAACTCCCATATGGTAAGTATTTGATATGCTTCCCTTACAGTGGTACTTTGCATTGCTCTGACCCTTAAATTTAACCCGTAAGCCCCAGCCCTAGACCCATAAACTTTAAACTTTAAACCCTTTACATCCGCATCTCCTGGGGAAACACCCAGGATGTCGCAGATGACGGTCTCTTCACTAGCGGAAAGCACCCTGGGAAACTTCAAGACCTACCTGGCAGCCTCTTGCCTCCTCTAGGCTCCCTTGAGGACATCATTGGCACCCTTAGGGGGGTAGGGGGCCTTAATACCTACAATAAGGACTTAACAAGGCTTATTTAAGGACAAAAAGTCCCCTAAGGGTCCCTATGTGTAAGGTTTCACGCTGGTGTGGTCAAGAATTTGAGGAGCCTTGTAGCTTGTGGGGTCGGATGATGGGTTTTGCTTGTGAAACTTGAAAAGGTTTTTGGGCATTTGCGGGTTGAGGGTGTTTGGGTAAATTTGAAATTTGGGTGTCGGAGTGTACGGTTGCTTGTCGGTGTCGAGGGGTGATTTTGGGCTTCGGGGTTTGGGGTTGCCGGGAATCGGTGCAAACGGTATAATGTTCGCACGCAAGCCGGACACCGTGACTTCCGTTCTTCGCATTTGTTGGATCGCGGCCAACATCCGACAAATCATGGGGCCGTCTGTGTGATTTCTATGGGGACCCCAAAAAGCACATAAGCATAAGCATTTTAAAGGGATATCCCTACCTTATTGGGCTTCATTATAAGGGGGTTTATATGGGATATCCCTATCCTAATTTTTGCTTATGTGCTTTTTTGGGGNAGCACATAAGCATAAGCATTTTAAAGGGATATCCCTACCTTATTGGGCTTCATTATAAGGGGGTTTATATGGGATATCCCTATCCTAATTTTTGCTTATGTGCTTTTTTGGGGCCCTATTCTATTGTAGACAGACAACCCAAAGACTAGACTCCAGACCTTTAGACGACCTTTCGCCTCGGCTGCCTGGCATGAAACAATTAACATCATGAAACCTCACAAATACATTAATTTTTCTACTCCTAACATTCTTCACTCTCCTAACATCCACACTTTTTTAAATCCCTAAACCGCAGACCCTAAACCCTCGAATTTGTGAGGTCTTTACTGGTGCCCTTCTTTCTGTACTCCTGGTACTGGGCACCCGGTACCTCAAAGGCTTGCCCTTGAAAGCTTCGATTGCCAAGGTCGAGCGCTTCGGGCTTAAAGATTTTGAGGTGTGGCGTTATTGAGCTTTAGGCCTCAGGAATATATAGTTATATACCTGGTTTAGGGTTGGAAGTTAAAAGGATTTTACGTTTGAGTCTTTTGGTCCTTTGTTTAGGGTGTATAGGGTTTAGCATAGGTTGTAGAGGCTTTGTATGTTGTTGATGTTTTCTGCTTTCGAGTTCTTGAGTCTTGAGTTCGGCGTCGATTAGTTGTGTGATTGCGATTGAGACGTTGGAATTGCGAACTACACATCCGAAAGCCTTTATTGGTAAGTCCAAGATTAGCTGGCTGCGGATGCCCACACTTTAAGTTTCCATCTGTAGGGCAGCAACAGACAGCATCAACGCACGGAACTTGATCTTTCTAACTGCGCAGCGCTGAGCTGCAAAGACTTTGTGATCGAGATTTGCAGCACCTAAAATAGTCGACATCAGTTTTCATCTCCTGCCCATGCTTGCGTCCGTTCCTAGGCTGGTAGTGCTGGGGAGTGCTCAACCCTGTTCGTCTTAGCAACAGGACATGCTTAGGTATGAAATAGAGGTGCTGTCAAAGAGATGTCTCTCGGGGTCATGATAGCCTGAACACAACATAACGCACTTTCGAAAATCACGATTAAATTGCGGGCGCGGATGGTCTGCAGGGCCAGGGTATGTGACACTTATTCTGCATCGCCTTCACCGAAGTAGGTCCTAGTAGGTCCTCCAAGCCTTGTTCAGAAGCCTGCTTGTTGGATTGTCGATCCCTTCCCTCTCCCATGAATCCCGTTATGTCAAATGGTTTCAGGGTTCCGGATGGAAGGACTATGCAGTACGACAAGTAGTGCCTAATGCTATGTAACAACGAGATGATGATATCCGTGGGGCTCACAGGACTTGAGATTGCAAGTCAGAAGGTGGATAACCTCCCTAGATGTACCCGACATGATCCTTCAAGTGCCCAGGAACTACCTTCCGGTTGAGCTGAACCGGAAGCGAGGGTTCTCACGTGGGGCCCAGCTTCTTATCGGCAAAGCACGCCTGCCGCGGGTGCTGGGAGCAGCTTTGTACATCTTCCGCAGTGTCGAGGTGGGCTTTGGGGTTTAGGGTTCAGGGCTTAGGGTTTCCTCCCAAGCCCGGATGCAAAAAGGGTTTAAGTTTTGGGTTTGGGGTTTAGGCTTGACGGGATCGTTGACATAGGGTTTAAGAAGTTACGGTTTAGACTTCATGAGCCCGCCTTGACATACTACTAGTAGGGTTATCGGTTGTAGAGTTTAGCTGCTTTTGAGCTTGCTCGGATTTGACCAGGTGGTTACCAATCTGGTTGCCATCCTTGGTTCTGGACTGATGATTGTCTGGTGGCCCTGCTGGCTGCCCTGGCGAAATCGTTTTCATCATGTCTTTGTCTCGTGGGTTTTGGAACATGGCAACTGAGATCTTCGTCGGTCGCGGGAACGTTAGGTCCCCAATCCATCACCACTGAAGTGCTTGGCCACACATTATATATAGCTTGATCAATTGTCAATTACCAGTACCATTCCTTAAGCTACCCAATATATAGTTGCAGCAATATGCACCAGAACCCCATTGAGTGATTCAGGCCCCTGTATGAACCCTTTGCTCTAAATCCCTGGTAGATTGAAGCTGCATCCTCAAAGCCATATAAGCCATAAACAGCCTACAGCGAAAAAATCGCTAAACCTGTTGGAGTCCAGCCCTTGCTACTGTACAAAGCCCAAATAGGCCCAAACGGGCGAAGAACAACCAGTCACGACGCCTTCTGAGAACATCCAAGGCTGCCTTTTGTGATTGGCGGCTTTTTGGCCCCAACTTTGCACAAGAACTACGCCGTGAATCTGACAAAGCCACCCAGAAAAAGTCTCGCAAGCGTTTTCGGCTTTTCGTTTCTCATGCGGGATATTGGTTCATATGGTTTTAAGATTTAGGGAATGGGCTGAGATTCAGGCGGACATGTACAAGTCTGTGCAAAAGGGAATGGGGTGCAGGGTTCTGAGAAGAACAGCTCTGGTCAGCATCGCGATGTCTGGGCCGTCTTCTGAAACAGCTCCAACATGTCTTCTCGTGAAAGGATGCATGGGCTCTCTGTCATCAGGGGCTTCTAACCCGATTTACAAATCTAAAGGATCGGAGGACTCATGTTTTGAAAAAGTACATGTGTGCTTGCATCCCCAATCTTCGCATACTGAGCCGAGGCCGATATTGATCACCGCCGTGAAAGGTCCGCTGTCGGCTCTCTTGGCGTTGCTCCGCACTTTTCTGTTTGGTTCCGTGGCCGCGGCAGTGTGGAGGGAGCCTTGTCGAACTTGTTACTGTTGGTCTAGGGCGAAGGCCTTGACCTCAGCAGCAGGATCAGTCGACCCTGAACTAAATTCACTCTTACTGGAAGCCTACCCTTCAAGCTTGAGCACTAAAGTGTTCTAGAACTCAAGCCCTATAAAGCAACTATAACTATAACACGAGACCTTGCGCCAACTGCTGCAGAGGATTATCGCAGCCGACATCCAGATTTGGGTTCTTCTCTGCAGATCGCAGCCCCTTCCACATTCTGGACCGGCTCCTTCGCCCAGATTTCAGGACTCTTTACATCCGGAGCTCGGCTTAGGGGTTAGGGTTTAGGGAGCTAGTTTCCATGTTTGGGTCCCAAGATTAAGGATCCTCACCTCAGATTTGCTTTCTGAGAACTTCATTTGGGTTTAAGGGTTCGGGGTTGAAGCGCTTGAGATTTGATTCGGGCTTTCGTGATTAAGGCTCACGACTAATGCCTCGTAGTAAACGCAGTGATTTGCGCAGCAATGCAGGAGGCAAAAACAAGCCATAGTAGTAACTCCAAAGTGATCCTGTGATATACTGTTGATGGACAAAATCCTGCATTACCCATTATAAGGAATATGCCATAATTCCCATATTTGCAGGATTTTGCCCATCAACCGTGTGATATACCAAAGCGACCGACTCCCAAGCCCAAGCGCTTAACCACACACTCTACCACCAAAGCACCATGCTTAAAACCGCGAACCCCAGTTTTCAATTCCTTGAACCTTAAACCCCAAACCCTAAACCCTAAGCCGTCTTAAACCAAGGCCAAACCTGAACTCTAAATTCAAGAGGCCAAATCACGACTGCGACCCCCAAATCCAATTCCCTAAGTTTCAAGACCCTAAACCCTCAACACCAGACTGCTTTCCCCCAAGCCCTACATTTCAATTCCCTACACGTACCTAAACCTTGAAATCAAGACTTCGACCCCCAAACCCCCTAAATTTCAAAGCCCTCAACCCTGAAATCAAGATTTCGACCCCCAAGCCCAAAGCCTTAAGTTTCAAGACCCTAAACCCCTAAATTCCAAGGCCCTGAACCCTGAAATCAAGACTTCGACTGCAGGTTGGATCAACCCAGAGCAGGCGCAGGCCCAGGTGAAGATGCACTCGGACTGGACGCAAGAGCCGACTCAACTGCAGGACTTCCCCATGGGCTATGGCAGTAGGTTGGGGGATATAGGTTGGGGTTTAGGGTATAGAATTTAGGGTTTACGTTTAGGGCTTGTGGTTTAGGGTTTAGGGTTGGTTTAGTATGGATGTCAGGCTTGTTTCTTCAGGATTTCAGGGCTCGTAAACCGCCATCCTCATGCCCAATTCCTACGCCTTCAAGGACGGAAGATACCTAAAAAGTATGGGGCCCGATACCCCATAATATACATATAGTGCATATAGATATATAGGTACAATACACATGAAAAAAGACTACAGCAGATAATTTGTACTTCAGCCCGAGCCGCATAAGAAGACTCCGAACTACCTATGTGAACCCTGAAGCCCGTTGAGGGTGGGAGCATCCACCCTGAACCCCGAAAGCCATGAACCCCATACTCGAAACATCACCATCAGAATCACCCTTCCAAACCCGAAGGCCCTAAGACCCTGAACCCTTGATCAATTACGATCTGCCTTACACCCAATCCTAAAGCAGAAGCCCTGTATGCCTTGCAGAGATTGTAAGAGGCCTTAAATTGGAAACCATGATAGCTGCTATAGTCACAGCTACCGTTGCCCTGACAATAAGCTGATAATAGCTCCTATAGGAGCCATATCCCTTATAGTGGCGCTGTTTTTACCCCTCTAGCAACCCCCCAAAAAACAGCTCAGAGGCGACCTTGGGTCGCATCTTTGACTTCTTCGTCTCCTCGGTGCTTTTTCTCGTGGCCCTGTACGCCACCTCTCTGGCAAGCTACCTGCAGCTGGCCTGCACTCAAGAGCCGGCTACTAAGGGGGTTATAGCCGTGCGATTTGGGTTTTTCAGGGTTTGTATCATGGTTTATGGGCTTTACCTAGACCCTCAAAAGTAGGTAAAATAATGGCCCAAAACCTATAAAAGGCTATTATTCTACATACTTTTGGGGTCCAGGTAGGGCTTTATGGGTTTGGTTTCGGGTTGAGGATTCTAGGTTTTAGGCGCCTAAGGCGGGCCTAGCCCGACGAGGTCAAGAGCCGCAAGGGATTAGGGATCGGGGCCACTTCTTGGTGCCTACCTGGACCCCAAAAGTATGTAGAATAATAGCCTTTTATAGGTGTTGGGCCATTATTTTACCTACTTTTGGGGGTCTAGGTAGGACTTGCAACAAAACCCTAGACTAAAACAACCCTAAGCGCTTTACTGTTTTTTGCGGCCAACAGCGATGAGGCTTTGGTTCGTCGTGCGTCGGTTCTTGCGCAAGCAGCCGGGGGCACATCAGGCGGGAACGGGGTTTGGGGTTTAGTTAACTGGGGTTGCAGTTGCCCTCTAATCTTATGGGCTAGGTAGTTACTTTGGACCAGTACGGACAGTAGCTTTCTATGCATATGGAACTCTTATGGGACTGTCTTAAGGCTAGGAGTACTTGCTATGGAGAGCGTTAATCCCAAACACAACCTACCTCTTTAAGGGCATAGAGGCAATAAGGATCCCGAAAGAAGGGCTGGCCTATAGGGTTCCGGAAGTTGATAATGACAGTTCTTCCTGAGGCAGGCCAGCTCGTGGAGGCGGACAGCAGCTTCCAGGACGCCGCGGCTTGGAGCGGCTTGTTTGGGGCTTAATAAGGGTTCTCTAAGACCCCTAAACCCTAAACCCCCACATGCCTCGGCTGGATTGTCCGAGTGTGAGCGCCGAAACCCCTAAACCCTAAACCATCCTAAACCCAAGACGGTTTTCTAAGACAGCTTTGGATGTTCGGGGCGGTCGGGCGGTTTGGAGTGTGTGTAGGGCAGTGAAGGGTTTGTTTCCTTTTGGTTCCCCACAGACTTATCTTAATATACCTTGAACCCTACCCTCATCGTTGACACCATCCATATTTGAGCTCTACGGCCTCTAAATTTGAGGTATTTTTTAGCGCTTTCTTACGCCATTTCTGGAGTCATCAGCCTTGTTTGAGATTTTGGGGTTTAAGGTCATGATACCAGTAGCCACAACCGCATTTTTGACCCGCGTGTGCCGGCAAAGGTTGCAGATTTGCGTGGTAGTGCGAATTCACCACGGCGAATGCGTTAAAGGCTTTCGGATCAATTTTGAACTATGCCGTTGGTGTGTTTCAGGTTGGGGTAACAACCCTGAAGTTGCACTTTAAGCCGTAAGGCTTGAACTGTTTAACCCAATAACCCAAGCCTAGAACACCGTAACCCTAGAACTCCAGAGCCGAAAACCCTGAAGCAAGCCTTGTATCTTGAATTCGAGGAGGACATGCTTGGGCAGATCTTGGCGGCCCTACCCGAGGCTAGATTCTGCTCCGCTTCGTTGTTGCGATTTTGTTCGTTCGGTCCAGTGATAGGTACGCCAGATAGGTACCGCTGATGCCACTACCCCCACCACCACCACCAACACCACCACCACTATTACCAGCACCACCACCACCACCACCACCACCAGCACCACCACCACCACCAGCACCAGCACCAGCACCACCACCACCACCAGCACCACCACCACCACCACCACCACCACCACCACCACCACTACCACAGCCACATCAGCCACTGTCGCTGCGACGATGGTCACGACGAAGAGCAATGACGGCGGCAAGAACTAGCAGGTAGTCGTAGCACAGATCATTACGAGACTGACGGCAGACGGCTTTCGAAATCAGCATCATTTGTGCGATAGCACAAGTCAAGCCGTCATCGCCATCGCCCCTACAGAGTAAAGACAAAAGCACCCTAGGCCCTGAACCCTGCAGCCTGAACACCAAACCCTAATCATCATGGATGCGTTGCACTTCAAACACGAATAGACCCTGAACCTCACAATCTCACTTCTGAACCCCCAACCCCCACACCTGCGCCCAGCTTCGTTTCCCAAAGCCTCATAAAACGGAGAGCCCTTAACCCCTACAGTAGAAGCCCAAAAGTTGGAAACCATTGGAAACCCAAACACCTCAGTCCTTAAGAGTCATGTAGGGAACCCCAGCACTAATTGTCCTGAACCCGGTTTCCAACTTTTTGGGCTTTATAACCTGAACCCTAAACTGCCCTAAGCCCTAAAAACCCTAACCCCTAAACCCTAAACCCTAACCCCTAAACCCTAAACTGCCCTAAGCCCTAAACCCTATACGGGGAAACTCCACCCTGAACCACACCAGAACAGCCCTGAAACCCTGAAGCCGAAAACACCCTCACACAAGGCCGGAAAAACAAACCCAATCCCTATAACCACAC